>CATIWQ010822554.1:0-24668 GCA_949673415.1 Euphorbia schlechtendalii
TTACTTACTGTTTTTGTGGATGATTTATTTTTCCATTTTTGTGAATGTTTTATTATTTCGCAATACGTGAGTCATGCATTTAACTCCAAAAATGACATAAGTGCGAATATGCACACTTAAAAGAAAGCGGTTTTCTGTAGATGTAATTTAATGTGATCCAATAAGAAATAAGCAACTTATCCCGGACCCGAATCTCTGTGTATTGGTGGGCCGTCCCCCGGACGTTAAGCCTTACAGGACTCTAATTCCTGGAAAGAGCTAATCCAGGTGGCGACTCCACACTGAGAGACGGCGGATTCGGGTTCGAACCGATCTTAAATGTTTTCGCCTTTTTCTCTTTTTAACCTTTTTTCCGGGTCCCAGACCCGATGCTTACCTTCATCTGTTTTTCAAACACCCCGGTGGACCGCGCCTATGATTTCGCGCGCTCTCGGCCCACCGCTCCGTGTCGCCCGCTCACACTCAGCTTTGACCAACTTCACGATGTTGTGGCCCATATCCTTGGTAGTTTCTACCTCTTTGAGGACATCCGCAATCTTGCAATCGGTTAGCCTCTTTATTTTAGCCTGCTCCTTTTCGAGCTCATAGATCTATGTCTCTTGAGTAGCCATGTTGGTACTCAAGAGACTCAGCTGCTCAGTAGTAGCATCCACGCTACCCTTTATCTTTCCTGCAATAGCATTTGCCATTACAACAGATGTGGGGATAGACGTAACTGCTACCCCAAGCTGGGCTGCAGAGTCCATTAACCCATTAAGGATTAGTGCCATCTTATCAACCATGCTCTTGGCACTCTCTTTTACCAAGTGATTTCGAATAACCAATAATCTTCCTTGGATCCTCTCAAACTCCTCAAAGTATAGAGAGTTGCTAGGCACACTTGTGTGTTGTTCGAATTCAGGTAATTTTGCCTTGGGCCTGGACTACAAGTCTTTCAAATCTTGAGCTAGTAGCATGTTGCCTACTGCTCCATCTAACTCAGCATCAGTCCTGAGCGCACGGAATTGCTTCCTTGCTAATTCATGGATCTGAGCCAAGAAGGATGTATCAGCCATTACTGGCTTACTGCTAGGTTCAGGTATGTCACTGGCTATAAAATTTGCCTCAGTAGTCTGACCTCTTGCGTTTCCCTACTGAGTGTAGTTCTCAACATTGGTAACTTCCCTAACCAGAGGGGTTAAGGTGGTTGAGGATGGGTTTGAAGAAAAGGTAGGTTCAGAAACATGTACAGTTAAAGAAATGGGGTTGAGTGGAATAGAAGGTACAAGAACTATACATGAGTTGGTTATTGTTTGAGGATGTACAGGAGAAGAAGGGTTTGAAGAAATATGTACCAAAGATGGAGAAAAGGTATCTTGGTTGTTTGTGGGAGAAGAGATGTGAATTGGGGAATATATAGTATTAAAAGGAGGAGGAGAAGAATTTTTCTGTGTTTCAGGATCTACTTAAGTAGAAATTGATGGAATAGATGAATTTACAGTAGAAGGGATTTGAGGATTTATAGAAGAAGATGAAGGGATAGGATTTTGCGGAACCTCTGGGTTAGCTGTTTGACCCAAGGATGGGTCAGCCTGAGGTTCCTCATGCTGAGAAGAAGGCTCCTCAACATGAGTGAAAGTATGAGTGGGGATGCTGGGTTCCTGAGGATCAGACTACTCAGGAATCAAGGAGATGGTGTCTCTAGAATCCTCATTGTTGCTCACCACCTGCACGATCTTTTGTAGAGGCCTTGTGGTGGTATAATGGTTGCGCTAAGTGCCCTTGAGTTTGGCAAAGACATCTTGAATGTTCTCAGTAGCGTTGGACTCGAGCTGGTCCTCTTCTTTAGACTTCTTAGCCTCGCTCTACTCCTTAGTATCATCTGAGAAGACCATCTTGTGCTTCCTTTGGCGCAGGGACTCATTGGCCTTAGCTTCTTCTTCCTTTTTCTCAGCTTGTAGCTCAACCTCCTCCTCTCTTTGGGTACGGGTTTTGGCTTGCATTTTTCTTCTTTGATGCTGAGCAAGAGCATCATTGGTCTTGGCTGGACTCTTCCCCTTGGCCTTGGAGGAAGCAAGCTTCTAAGATTTAGAGGAGGTGGTGGTGACATTCTACAAGATATTGGAGAGAGGAATCTTATTAGAGTCATCACTCTCTTCAAAGTCCACCATAAACTGATCTTCTTCCTCCTTGCTGATGTGGTACTACTGTCGGTACACATTTTAGCTTTTGCTTCTACTGAGCTTTGGTGTACCTAGCATGCACTTGGTTGTGAGTTAGCTTGCTGAAGTGCGACATTTCAAACTCTTCTTCACCAGCAAGACTGTCTCACCAGACTCCCCTAGAAACTGAGCCACATCGACTTGCACTGCCCTCATAATCTTAGTTATGAGGTAACCATAATGATAGACGGCAGTTAGCTTTGTAAAGTGGTGAAGAATCACCACTGGCCAATTTAACTTTTTATCCTCTACAATATGATAGACCACACAATGCTCAAAATATGTGCAGCTAGTCAGCGAGCCAGTCTTGGGTAACAACAACTTCACCACCAGCTCATGGCACATCCTTGCAATCCATGACATCCCGCTTACAACAATCTCCTCTAAGACATAGTTTGCTGGGAGCTCCCAATCTTCAGGAATAATTATATCATCCTCATCGCCAGATCTACGGAGCTGAGTGCTTGAATTGGGCATATTCAAAATGCTCCCAATCAATTGAAAACAAATCAAGGTTTATTTGCTCGTAAAGTCCATCAACAGAACATCATTAAAGCCTTCAATCATGTAGAGATGGGTGTAGAAAGCTTTAATCAGGCTTGTGATAGTAGGACCCTCTATTCTCAAGAAGGAACTAAGGTGTTGCTGCTTGATTACTCTATGCATTATTTTGTTAAGCAGCAGGCCTTCGTAGTTCACTTCATAAACAGGGCCAAAATCCAAGTTATCTTCTCATTCCACCTTCGTAAGAAGGGTTAACTTCTTAGTTTTTCCTTCAACGTTCACCCTGATGTTCATGGTAATGGTGTTCTTGATCTTGAAAGTGGTATTAGTTTTTGCCATTTGAGAGATTTGAGAATGAGTTGAAAGAAAAAGAGATTAGGGTTCGAATGCTCTGAGATTTCAAATTTGCAGAAAGCAAGTAACTTTCTCTCTTCAACTGTTCAACTTATATAGATGATCACATATCCCATTGATACGTAGCGTTATCTCAACTCAAGATGGAAATGAATGCTGAGATATGAGTGACTTTAACAACCTCAGCAAAATGGTGAGTTTTGGTAAAATCGATTCCTATTCAATCGCAAGTCTTTTTGAAAACATAGAGATTTGAATTTTAACCATGAACTGTTCCTCATGCCGTTTCTTTAAAAACTTGATGGTTTTATCGACGAGCCTTCTCATGCTTGATCTCCTTAGCCAAATTTTTTAGATTTTCATCCTTCTTCTTCATCGTGGATTAGCCATACCAATCAACTGCCTCAGTACACAAAATTACTCTTTTGGCAGTGGTTTAGTGAAGATATCAGCGCGCTGCTCTTCTGATAGAACATACTCTAGCTTGACATCTCCTTGTAGTACATGATCTCTAATGAAGTGATGCCTAATGTTGACATGCTTCATTTTTCCATGCTAAACTGGGTTCTTGGATAGGTCAATTGCGCTCTTGTTATCACACATAACTTCGAGACAATTTGACTTTATACCATAATCTTCCAGTTACTGCTTTATCCAAAGCAGTTGTGCTACATAACTTCTTAAGGCCATGTACTCAGCTTCAGCTATACTCAGCCCAACAGAAGTTTGCTTTTTACTATGCCAAGAGACAAGACACTCTTCAAGGAAATGACATCCTCCTGTTGTACTCTTCCTATCGAGTTTATCTCTTCCATAATCAGCATTTGTGAATCCCCTAAGAGTGAATTCTGAGCTGCTGGGATACCACAGACCTGCTTTAATCGAGCTTTACAAGTACCTGAGGTTTCTCTTCACAGCTGCTAAATGAAATTCTCTAAGATCAGCTTGATAACTAGCATAGTAACACATAACATATTGTATGTCTGGCCTACTAGTAGTGAGATAAAGAAAGAAATCGATGATCCCTTTGTAGAACTTGTTGTCCACAGGTTTACCAGCTTCATCTTTACTCAGAATAGTATCTGTGGCCACAGGAGTGGACATTGGCTTCGAATGTTCTATGTCAAATTTCTTCAGGACTTCTTTGGCATACTTGGACTGATTGATGAAGATTCCATCATCAGTTTGCTTGATTTGAAGACCAAGGGAGAAATTGAGCTCTCCCATCATAGATCTCTCGAACTCGCTTTTCATCTGCTTGCTGAATTCTTTGCACAGCTTCTCATCAGTTGCTCTAAATATGATATCATCAACTTATATCTGGACTAGCAACACATCTTCCTTCCTTCGCCTGATAAACAAAGTAGTATCTGCTTTACCTCTTTCATTACCTTTTCTGATCAAGAAATTGGTCAACCTCTCATACCAAGCTCTTGGAGCCTGCTTCATTCCATAAAGAGCTTTCTTCAATTTGAAGATATGCTCAAGATTCTTCGCATCTTCAAAGTTTGAAGGCTGGCGAACATAAACTTCTTCTTGAATGAATCCATTCAGGAAAGCGCTTTTGACATCCATTTAAAATAATTTGAAGTTCATATGGGATACGAAAGCACAGAAGATTCGAATGGCTTCGAGCCAGGCTATTGGAGCATGGGTCTCATTATAATCGATGCCTTCTTGCTGATTGTAGCCTTGAGCAACAAGCCTAGCTTTGTTCCTGACATTAATGCCATCTTCATCTAGCTTATTCTTGAAAACCCATTTGGAGTCTATAATTGATTTCCCTTTAGGCTTAGGAACCAGATCCCAAACATCATTGCGCTTGAACTAATCCAATTCCTCTTGCAATGCGATCATCAAATAATCATCACCTTCTACATCTTCAAATTTCTTGGGTTTGATCAATGATATGAAGGTTGGATGACTCATCATCCTGCTAAGCTGACCTCAGGTAATCATTAGATTATGAACATCATCAACTATGCTATCTAGCGGATGGTTGCGGTGAACACTAATCTCTCTTGGATGACTCAGATCAACTGCTGGAAGATCGATAATGGGATGCTTAGGTGGAGGTTGATCTTCACCATTGTTGACGTTGATAGAAAGATCTTCATCATCTTCTTTGGCTTCCTCAGCTGGGGGCTCTTGTGCTGAGTTAGGTAGTATAGCTTGTGGCATACTGAGTTGATTTGAATGCTAGGGAACTCATTCATCTTCATCATAGGGATGTCTTTTTGCAATGTTATTTTCATCGAAATCTACATGTATAGACTCCTCTAAAAGGCCAGTACGTTTGATATATACTCTATATGCCCTACTGTTAGTTGAGTATCCCAAAAAGATACCTTCATCAGACTTAGGATCAAACTTTTCTAACTGCTCCTTGGTGTTAAGAATATATAACCTATAACCAAAAGATCTGAGATGACCAATCTTAGGGTTGCGCCTTCGCCAAAGCTCATAAGGTGTTTTCTTAAGAATTGGGCGAATTAAAACCCGATTCAAGATATAACATGCTATGTTAATAGCTTCTCCCCAAAATTACTTTGGTAGATTGTTATCACTCAGCATGGATCGAGCCATCTCAACTATAGTGCTATTCTTCCTTTCTACAACCCCACTTTGTTGAAGCGTATAAGGAGAAGAGAAGTTGTGGTCAAGGCCATGCGCTGAACAGAATTCTTGGAAGCGGAAATTCTCGAATTCACATCCATGATCATTTTAGATTAGACTGATTTTATATCCTATTTCATTCATTATCCGATTACTGAGCTTGATAAAAGATTCAGAAGTTTCATCTTTGCTACTCAGCAAGACTACCCATGTGAATCTCGTAAAGTCATCCACAACCACCAAAGAGAACCTCTTACCACCCAAGCTCATTGGCTGAATTGGGCCGAAAAGATCCAGGTGGATTAACTCCAATGGTTGCTTAGTTACTAGGTGATTTACTAATCTAAATAATCTCTTAACTTGCTTACCTAGCTGGCAAGTAGAGCACAATTTATCCTTTTCAAAGCTAATGTTGGGTAAACCCAGGCCAGTTTGGATAGAATGTTCATATTAATATAACCTAACCTTCTGTAATAAAGCCACGAATTATCCTCCTTAGATACAAGATAGAAGTTAGTGGAGCCAGGGGATAAATCAATCATATAAACATTATTGATTATGGGAGCAAAGAGTATAGTTGAGTCAGTCTTACAATCAATTACTAAGCATCCTACTAAGTTGAATGTAACCTTTCTTCCTTTGTCAGAAAGCTGGGCAACACTGAGCAGATTGAACTTCAAACCCTTGACATGAGAAACCTCTTCGATTGAAGGAGGGACACCAACAGTGCCACAACCCACATTCTTTCCTTTCTGATTATCTCCAAAACTGACACTTCCATTCCTTTTGTGTTCCAATGAGATGAACTGACTTTCATCTCCCATTAATATGCCTTGAGCATCCGCTATCTAGATACCACATTCGAGAGTCATCAACAGATCTAAGGCTCACCTGCAAAACAATTATGTTTTCTTAGATACCTATGCTTTTGAACTGGGTCCTCACTTGTTAGCAGTGCTTAAATTAGAACAGTCGTACTCGTCCTAATAACCATTTTTATACCTACAGAGAACTGTAGCATGTCTAGCTTTCCCACAAAAACCACACACCATTTTTGGTTTGGGCTGGCTCACTTTCTTCTGTTTAGAGGAATTCTTCCTCTTAGAATTGTGAGTTTGGTTACTCTTAGTTTGACTGTTGGCTGGAGGAGGAACCTATTCGTTCTTCAAGGATGTTAACTTAACAATCAACTCATCTAATTGCTTAGTGAGCTTGCTGATAGTACACTCTTGATAATCATCTCTTTCTTGAAGAAAGCAAATATCAAGTGATAAGGAAGCACTGGTATCTTCCATATCATCACTTCTCCTCACTAGCTCCTTGATGTTCTTCATTGTCTTATCAATCAGCTTCATAACATCAAAGAGAGCCTGGGTGAACTCATCCATAGATAATGGAATCTCAGAATGTACCTCAGCTTGAGGAGCTTTTCCTTTATCATGCTCAGCTTCAGAGTTGATAGCGGAATGATCTCTACAGGAGATAGATGCTGAGCCTTTTCCTCGATGATCTTCAATGGCTATTAAGCAAAGGTTGGCTGAATCAGTAGATTCTCATCAGATGATTAAGATTCTTCTGAGTTGATCCAAGTGGTAGCAAGTGCCTCATTTTTCTTAGAAAACCTCTTCTTGAACCTGTCCTTCTTCACCTTGGGATAGCTAGACTAGATGTGGCCTTTCTCTCCACAACTAAAGCTCTTGATGTCTTTGCTATGCTCCTTCTTCGGTCCTTCCTCAGCTCCTCACCGGTGCTGAGTTGACTTGACTTTAGCGAAAAACTTCTTCTTGCTGTTGAACTTCCCATCCTTCTTAATGAAACGTTTGAAATGCCTGGTCAGAAGGGTCATTTACTCATCAGAGTCACAACTAGTGGACTCATCTGATGAATATGCTTTAAGGACAATGACTTTTCCCTCCTTGCCTCAATTCCTCTTGGAGTCATCTAAGTACTTCCTCAGAGACATCTCATGAGTTAGCAAGGTGCCTATCAGCTCATCATAGCTCTAGGTTTTAAGGTCATGAGCCTCCTCGATAGGGCTTTTCTTGGAATCCCACTCTAAGTTAAGAGTGTGGAGAATCTTCTTGACGAGCTCCTCTTCGGTGAACTCCTTTCCAAGCCTCTTCAGTTCATTAATGATGTTACTGAACCTGGTATTCATGCTCTGATTACCCTTGTTGGTGCCTATGGTGAACATCTCATGCTCCCTCAGCATGAGATTGATCTTTGACTCTTTGACCTTGTCGGTCCCCTCATAGGTAATCTCTAGCTTCTTCTAGATTTCGTGTGCTATTTCACATCTTGAGACCTTGTTGAACTCAGTAAGATCTAACTCACAGTGTAAGTAATTAATCACTACGGCATTCTCTTTGAGAAGCCTAAGGTCAGCGTCGTTGTTGTCCTCTGGATCTACTAGCACACTCACTCCGTGCCTCACAACTGTGGGAACTTTGAGACTAAGCTCGATAACGAGCCAGGCCTGCATGCTTTGAGACTGGATAAAATTTTTTATGCAATTTTTCTAGAAAGTATAGTGATTACCATCAAATAGAGGTGGTCTAGTAATAGACATTCCCTCCTTGAGGAGAACTGCCAGATTGGAACAGAAACTAAATTTGTTGTAAGCCATTTATGGATCTTGACTCAAAGATAATTAGTCTAAAAGTTGATCAACTACTCTGATACCACTTGTTGGCCTATAAACAGGCTCTTAACAATAGTAGTGGGGGTGAATGTTTAATCTTGGTTACTTTTAATATTTTTAAAATATTCGCCAAGTTTAGTTTTTATTTGCGTGCTGAGTGTGTGTGCTGAATGCAATATAAAAATGTATAAACTACTCAGCTTTGCTAGCACAATTTATCTTCAATCTTTAGCTGAGTAAGGCTACTCAGCACTGATTGGATAATAAGCAAGTAAGCAACCGAGAGAGAATGTGATGAATGAGCAGATCACTGCTAAAGCTAAAGCTTAAAGATAGAACGTCAACGCCTGAGATTTATCCTGGTTCGGCCCCTAGCCTACCTCCAGTCCTCGGATACTGTCTCCGAGCTTTAATCCACTAGTGATTTGTTCCTTCAATAGGAGGAGAAGCCTTTACAGCTGGTAGACAAGATCACAGAAAGTACACTCCTTTCTAACTACCGCTCAACTCAGTTTGGGTACCCTTCCCAAACTGACACTCAGATTAAAATGGAATTGCGAACTGGATTCAACTTATAGAAATGTTGAATCCTTATAATGTTAATCTAAGTAAATCTCTCTATTACAAACAAATATGAACTTTGATGTTTGCTGATTGCTTGCGATGGAATTTCTTTGAAAGCTTGAGTAAATTGCATAGCGTTTTAGCTCTTAAGAAATTCGAGGTGATTTACCAGGTTTGAACGTCTACTCCAGTCTTCTATTTATACTTTGAAGCTCTGTGAAGTAGCAGTTGCAAACTTTTAGAGGTCGCTGATCTTCAATTTCTCATCTCTTCAAATCTTTCGAATCTTTCCGTTGGAGACAGATTTCAAGATGTTTGAGATAGAAATTTGAACTTTGAGGCGTGATAAAATTCCGTTGACAATTTCTCATTTATCTTCAAGCAATCTTGTTCTGAGAGAGGCGTGCAAGAATGTAATGTGGAATCTTCCAATTGGTTGATCTTGCTGACATTGACAGAGTCGCGCGGAGACACTTAAGACGCGGTGCATGACAGGGAATTCCCTTTACTTGGATAATAGTGAGGAATCCTCGACATTCCATACAAACACCTTTTGCATTGTGAGGACCACTGGAATCTTCATTAATTTCAGCACTTTTTGTCCTGAAAAGCAACTAAAGAATATTTCGTTCCTTCACAACCGACATTAGTAGCACATGCATCATAAAGTCTCTACGTGTCAAATAAAGTGCTTTAATTAACTAAAAGCAGATTTCAGCACGAGTTGAGTGAAATAATTCTAAACTATGTAGTACTCAGCACAGACTCAACCTTGCCTACTCTAAGCCATAACTTAATTAATTACTCAACAAAACCGAGTTATTTTCCCTTAAACAAACTCAAGTCAGCTTTATTAAGTAAGAGTCTACTTGTTACTTAATTAATTTCACCATCCTAGATAGTTTGCTATTTCCAAAACTATTAAGTACTGTGAGATACTATTAACTTGGGTTCTACATATTGCTTACAGTAATAGTAGTGTTAATTTGTTTTTTTTGTATTACTACATCAAGTTCAAATATTTTGGAAAAAAAGGCAAATCTTGAAAAACATAGCAGTGAATAAAATTATTTAATTACTTTTTAAAGG
Organism: Euphorbia schlechtendalii; assembly: GCA_949673415.1. Taxonomy (NCBI): domain Eukaryota; kingdom Viridiplantae; phylum Streptophyta; class Magnoliopsida; order Malpighiales; family Euphorbiaceae; genus Euphorbia; species Euphorbia schlechtendalii. The sequence goes on from CATIWQ010822554.1 coordinate 9,970, forward strand.
CCTAATATATAGTTTGCATCCCCAAGTTAACTGAAAAAGTCATGCGCCCCCAACCCTTCATATGTAAAACTTTGCACTCTCAAGTTGGCAAAATTAAATAAATTAATCCCCTGAGGCGGACTCGTCCACTTTCAAGCGGGAGAGTGAAATACACTCGCGCTCACGTGGCGGCCATGTGTCAAAAGAGAAAAAATCAAACCAATAGAATCTTGACACGTGTGGTAAGCCTAAAAATTTTCAAAAAAATCCCTAAAAAATTTCATGCAAATCCCTATTTAAAAGTTTTCAATTTTATCATTTTCCTAAAATAACTTCTATGAACACAAAATCAAAGACTAAATCAAAACACAAAATCATTAACCCAAGTTCCTTAAAGACAACATCATAGCTTCTCTCATGACACTACATTATTCTTGGATTTAATTCTTTGAAGAACGCACTATCACATTCTCACCATGACTCTTTACTAGAAAACCCTAAAATTTGGGATTTTTTAAATTTGTAATCGTCCTTCTCCTTCTCTTAGTATTATTGGAAAGATGTAATTTTTTCCAGCTTGAGTTCCATCGCTTGCTTTGATTGAACCTCGGAAAGAGGGAAAATTGTAAGGGGGAATTCATCTTTGAGTTTCCTATGAGCTTCTAGATGGAGAGATTCCATATCTGTCAGAGATGGAGGTGGTGATTTATGGTAAATTCATCACCAATGAAGTAGACGAGAACTAGATTATTGTGAAGGAGAGGCTTTGGGGAGAAATCAGGTTGTTCAAAAGGTGCTGATTGCGGTGAATTCATCACCGGAGATGGAGAGAATTCATCAAATGGATTGTTTAAAAGGAGCTAACCGGGGAGCAATTGATATGTAATTGAAATTAATTAGGGCTATTCTAAATAACTAAAATTAATATGAAGGACAGGCTTTGGTAGAGGCTTGGATTTCTGTTTGTAATTATTTTTTATTTTTTGGTTTCAAGAATCTCCTTCAAATGTCAAATCATGCCACATCATTCGGTTACTCATCATTACGGGGTTCTGTTATTAAGTTTTGCCAATTTGAGGGTGCAAAGGCAAACACATGAAAGGTTAGGGTGACACATGACTTTTTTTTACTAACTTTGAGGGACAAACTATGTAATAGGTGTTACTTAATTAAGACAGTAATTGAACATGCAAACTTGCAAGGCAGAATTTCAAAACTTAAGATTAACCCTAAAGGATCTCCTAAGCAGGCCATGGTTGATATAATCTAAGTTGAAATGTTCCATAGAAGTATATAGGTTTATGAAACTTATAAAAGAAACCTAGCATCTAAGTTAAGGACATTACCAGTTGATACGTGTCTTCCTTTGGCGCAGTGCTCCCTTAGAATAGTACTCCCGTAACACTAGCCTCTAATCTAGGACAACCTCTATGATTGATCCATATGGATCTTCACCGACTAAAACCTCCGTTGAGGAAGAACCAGTTGGTAGACAATAGCTGCTAGACTGCTCGAAAACCAACCCGAAAATATTACTGAGAAGGCTCTCTTCAAAATTGAATAAGCCTTCAAAAGAATTCTTGCAACGTTGGAGAAACTAGCGGAGGATCTAGCAAAATCTTACGAAGAAAAGATGCTGAACTCAAAAGGAAAGGCTGAGTTGAAGTGGTTTGAAAAGGAGAATGGGGGCAGCTATTTATAAGGAGAAGGGGAGCTGAAAGCTCCCCATTTTTTCAATGTGGGATAGGAAAAACCCTATTGTAACTGGATGACGTTCAACCCGGGCGGTTGCCGTAAAGCACCGTAAGGTGCCGGCCCCGTGAGATGGGGCGTGGGGGTTTTCCTAATTGGAAGGAAAAGTGTGTTTAAGTTTAAAGAAAGAAACTTGTTCATGTAACAAGTTTAATAGACTCGAGATCATAACCTCTAGCCTATGGTACTTAGAGTCGCCACTCAGATAAGCTCTTTCGGGAAAATTTGATACAACTTAGATCCGTTAAGCCTAAGTGGTACAATAGTTAAGAGATTCGGGTCTATTATAAGTTACTTCATCATTATTTGAGTTAACATATTCCCATTGGAAACCACACTTATGATATTTTAATTCAATCTAGATGTTTTATGTTTTTGGTTATTTAGCGTGCATGCAGAAAGTGGTAAATAAAGTGCGAGAAAGTAAACACGTAGGAAAGTAAATGCGCCTAATCTACCAGATTAATTACATCTTGGGATGGGGGATTTACAAATATCCTAAATACATCGATATCTAACAAATGTCACATTTGATAAATGCGATACTCGAAGGAAATTAAATCCTAACATACATCTATCCTAAACTACCTGCATCCACAAAGGTTAACCCATGGGATATTCCGCAATATAGATATGTACCAAGTGTACCATATATGCTTGATTTGGATTTTGGCAAGACCCGTGTGGTTGAGGTAAAAAAATAGAGATTTCAAAGTTCTTATTTTATGAAAACGATTCATTTTTATTTTCAACTACATTGGTAATTTTTATTAGTGAAAATGCTGCATGTTATATTGTTAGGTCGGTTATCCGGGAACTTGAGTTCCCTTTATGTGGGTGACCTAAAAAACATTTAGAAACATAAATCTAGGTCGAATATGTATAACATAGCCATCATTTGGGTTAACAACGGTAACGATGTCCTCCATATCGTTACCGACTTCCTTGTGAAGGGCGATATCGATATCGATGGCCCGAAGCGCTTCTGTTGCTACTCCAAACCTTAATCAACATATTAATACATTAATAAATCACATATAACTCCTAAATAATTACAATTTAGAAGTTTGTTACCCCCAATGATGCATTTCCAAACTCAAAAGGGTCTTAGTGGGTCATTCCGGTCCTAAACGATTCAAAACGAAGCAAAACTGGATTCTACCAAAGTAATGTCATTAACAACATGAGGCTATGTCATTAACAATATGGGGCCATGTAATTAACGATATTAGTGATGTCGTTAATGATATCGAAATTCCAGACCTGCAAAAAATACACGGAAACAGCATAACGAAAATCTAAAACTTCAAACGATCATAACCTTTGCTATACTTAACCGATTTAGATGATCTTTATCATTTTGGAAATCTCAAGATGTTTAGAATATGTTTATGTAAACAAAATACTCAAAAGATTTGTAATAATATTGAAATTTCCATAAAACAGTTGGGCGTGCGAAAATGGAAATAACTAAAAAGAAAATGAAACTTCAAAAAGGCAAGCATATAAATATAAGCACAAACTCTAGGAACTCAGAGGCTTACCCCATATTCATGAATCCACTTTCTTTAAGGCACATGAAGTCCTCCAGGAAGCTCTCCCTGTTTCTTTTTGTTTGGATTTGGTTGTTGGTTGGTGATTTACCAAAAATCTTTGGAAGGGATCTATTCCTTGCCAAAGTAGATGTTTCAGAAGGTGTAGTAACCTTTGAATGAGTGATAAATATGTTGTAGACTCTCCATTCAAGTCTAAACCTCAAGCATTACCTAAGTGATATCTAAACCTCAAGTTTGCTTAAATATTCTCTACACCTCAAGCTTTGCTTAAAAGATGAAATAAACCCAAATTTCTTAGGAGATGAATAAGTGGACCCTTGTGACCCAAGTTCATGCCCTTTCCATGAACTTAATATAACTAACCCGAAATTCCATCTGTTGGTGATTAAAGTTTGGTGTTTTGCTCAAGAACACTAAAGAACACAAGAAGAAATGCTCTCCCATGCTCTCTTGATATTTTCTTTCTCGTTTATTGATATTTTATTTCTTTTCCTTCCTCCTTTTGCTTCTGAAACTCATCACTAATTTAAAGAGCTCCATTCAATCCAAAGTCAACTTATTCTAGGCTAGGCCATACTTTCACTTTTGCTTTTTTCTATTTATACACTTGATCCCATGTGAAGATGGATGTAAAAGGTCTTAGATAAGGTGTGGGGAATGGTTTTGCAGTGATCATGTTCGAGCATGTGGGCAAAAATCATCTTTTTTGCTGAAAATTGTAGAAAATCCAATATTAGTTATGCTGAAAAGTCGATGTCAATAACGACATTGGTAGTTGTGAGGACGAGATTCTGTACCAGCTCGCGTTCAATGATGATGGCTTTTCAGGATATTTATCCTCGAATCACACAATTTTCGACCATCCGATGATCTTCAAATGAGAGTTTTCTTCGTTAAAAATAATGTTTGAGACCCTTAATAAATATTTAAGACCATAGAAATTTTAAAGGCTTATAATATTTTTAAGGGTCCAAAATAATTTAATTGAACTATTTGGAAATATAAGTGTATATATAAACTTGTATATATCTATAATATTATATTTTAAAATAAAAAAAATTAAAAAAAAATATTTTAGGCGTGGACCAAAGAAATCTCAATGGGGATTTCTTTGGCCCAACCTCGCCAACCTCTTTGGCGAGGTAGCGTCGCCAAAGAGTATGGCGAGGCCTCGCCAAACTTTCTTGCATTTTTTTTTGATTTTTTGAGATTTTTCCTGTAAATAGTCTTACCTTTTTGGATTGAAAGGGGCTTGAAATTTTAGACAAAAAATTAGATTTTCCGAGAAAAAGACAAAGAGAAAAACACCAAAAGTATGTTCTTTCAATTTCTTTTGAATAATTTAAATCCAAAACACATTTGGATCCCAAATCTTGATTATTTTCAAATCATTCTTCTTTCTACATTTCTAAAAAATCCTCAGATATTTTCGGGTCTAAAACAAATTTAGAACCCGAGTCAGATTATCTTTTGGATAGATATTTTTGTTCAAAGATATTCGGATCTAAAAGACGTTTGGACTCCAAATTTTAATTATTTTCAAATCTTTTTTTTATCTACTTTTCTTTAAATATCCTAAGATATTCTTGGGTCTAAAACAAATTTAGAACCTGAGTCTAATTATCTTTTGGATAAATAAATACTTATTTTCGAATTAAACTACAATTAAACCAAAACGAAAGGGAACACTCTCGGGGATCAAACGGAGACGCCGAAGTGGATTCATACCGAAAGGGTAAGCCTCTGAGTTCCTAGAACTGCGGATTCCATGCTTTCATCTACTTCATCTCTTTCTGATTTTTATTTGTGGACCTAGGAATTATTTTTATTCCTTATTATTGTAAATGTTGTAATTCTCTTCATCTTTTATTCCTTTCTAATTTTTTATGTTAGAATACACCAACTAAGGGAATTAAAATTATTCCCGGATAACAGACCTCACCTTATGCCATGCGATCATTTTCACTAATAAAATTGATCAACATACGCGTAAATAAAAATGAACTATTTTTATTTAAAATAACAACTTTAATCATCGATGTTTTAATTTTGCCACATGGGCCTCGCTAAAATCAAATTGAACATATGTGATATCCCCTATGCTAACCCTTGTGGATGCAGGTTAGATGTATGCCTAGGATTTATTTTCCTTCGGGTATTGCATATATTTTTATGGAAAATGTAATAAATAGGTTAGCGGGCGGTTGCTTCCCCCAATTTTTGTAATTTTTTGTAATCTTTACTTTTCCGCATTTACTTTCTGCATATATTTAATGCTTTATGGATGGTTTACTGCTTTCCGCATGCGCGTTAAATCATGCATTTCAAACTCGAAAACGACCTAAGTGCAAATATGCATACCTAAGAAAATACGGTTTTCTATAGATGTAATATAATGTTCTCACTTAAGAAATAAGCAACTTATCCCGGATCCAAATCTCCATGTCTTAGTGGGCCGTTCCCCGGACGTTAAGCCTCATAGGACTCTCATTCCTAGAAAGAGCTAATCAGGTGGCGACTCCACACTAAGAGACGGCAGATTCGGGTTTGAACCAATCTAAAAAAGTTTTCGCTCTCTTTCAACCTTTTTTTTGGGTCCCCGACCCTCTGCTATTTTTCAAACACCCCGGTAGACCACACCTATCATTCCGCGCGCTCTCAACCCACCGCTCCGTGTCACCCACTCATAGTGGCCACTCTGTTGGGGATTTTTTTTCTAAAAACTTGTTTTTTAAAAGTTTTAGATTTTGGATAAGTGTCGAAATTATTGATCACATTATTCCGTTTTCTCTTACTTATGACATATTCATAATAACGCTTTGTAGTAGAAGGGATAAGCCCATAAGTCTAAGGTACCCTTATTGCCGCGAAACTTTCTCTTGTATTAATCCACCTCCATGAGAAAAGATAGTACTTGAGCTGGTGGAGCACTTGTTGCCATATCACATATACCTCCCTCGTTAGAGTCTTGGAGTGTATTTTAGCGCAACAAGAACCTTCTACATCAGCAACCCACTTATAAACCCTCATGTAAATAAACCATACGCATTTTCCCTAGGGTGTTACCCAACACATAATCATACATTATATTTTCTTGCAGATGCGCTCCTTAGTATCTTCATGGTACTAAGATGAACCAAACTTAGGATAGAGACTAGCCAAAAACCCTACACGCTAGAGTTTTATGGTTGGAAGTTTGGACGTTGCATGCTATGTGCTATATGTATACTACTTTCAATTTGTCACTAAACAAATGTCATACTAACTACGAATTTTTGTGCAGACACTTGAACGCACACACTCATGATATTACATATCACGGTAAACCAATATCACATACACTTAGGCATAGTTGACACTATAGGTCGTGTCACCCTAGGATAACATAAAACCACTTAGGAACATCACTTACCCCTTTTCAGCGAGATGCCCTCTTGACATCTTACTACTAGCCCCGTACATGGCAAACATACCTTCCTTTTACTGCGTGATGTCCACACTTGACATCCGACACTTAGCCCGCAAGGGGCAATAACATTTCCACCACATCACCCATGAGATGTCCACTCGATATCCAACCCAGAGCCTTTCCGAGGTAATTATACACACCAAAAGCCCAAATAGGGAAAATACCAACCATTAAAGGATATCCCGGTTGATATCCTAACCTAAGCCCACACGAGGTAAACTTACTTCAAAAGTCTTACCTTACCAAATCTTCAAGGGTATACGCTTCATACCCAAATCATTAGCCCACACAAGGTAATAATTCACGTATCACCACATACTCTCAATTAGTGATGACCACACAGGTATCCAAAACACCACCCCTAATCGGGCAAAATAACCAAATCATTCCTTAGATAGCCACATAAGGTAGTTGTTTTCATTTCATTAGGGTACATCACAATTTGACCTCCTCATTCCATGAGACCTAGTCATAGGATGAAACCTCAAACCATTGACCTATTACCACATAGGTAACTTAGTCACCTCACTTACATCACTCACATTACAATGTCATAGAGGCATTGTACAAATCTCAAATCCAACCCCTGTTGTTCGATTTTCTTCCCCACATGTTTTCATTTTTACCTAACGACTAACTTATTTGTTTCAAATGGATTGACATTCATGTTATTTCACATCATGGCATGCTAACCCCTTGTGAATGTGGCCATAACATTAAAATCTCATGCATTTCCCACATCAAGTATCGCATCATGAATCTTACATGCATAATCTGATCGTCTACTTGTGTATCTTAGCTTGGAAAAGGCCCACTCGTCGCTTGGTCCATGTTTCTCCGATCGTGGTCAATTTGGAATGGGTTTCGTACATTGACTCAAGTGAGGACTCGGGTTCTGATTCAAATTCAATTCAACACAAGTCTTTCATGGCCAATCCACGAGAAGAAGGTGCGGGAGAGGATCACCTTATCCTTACGGGATAAAATTCTAAGCAATCGTTGGTGAGCTCCGAGATTGCAGCTGCCTTGAATGCCTTTGCCAATAGCGAATAGCTAGCATTGCTCATTCACCAGCACGTCGAGAGGGCTCAAATTGCAGTGTCCAATCTGGAGGTCAACCTTAACAATGGCAATCCAACTAGATGGCCTGAAAAAGGGGGACCTCCCACCTCACACATGGTGCCCCCAACTACCTTTTATCAGTTTGAGACAGGACAAAGTTAGCTGAACCAGGCTTTGATTGGGCATCCAGGATGTAACTTGACCAATCCTTACCAATTCTTAAAGGGACAAATGGGGTAGCAGGGGTTTGCACTAGGGTTTTTCTACCAAGGAATGACCTAGCAGCCTATTCCCATTTGGAGCACGTCAGTTGCCTCACAGTTCCAGGCACCTTAACTACCCAATTTTGCGGCATATTCCCAAGGGCAATATGGTTTCAATCCAAACATTGGGAACGCCATCCTCCAACAACCTAGCATGGTGGAATTATGGTAATAGTTTTTGGCCACTCACGGTGGCCACCTAAGGAACACATACCCTGCACAGCCGACAGTCGAGGATGAAGATAGCTTACCCCCAAACTTCGCAATGTCGCAGTTTGAAAAGTATGTGGGATCTAGCGACCCGCGCGCTGACTTAACGCATTACCAAACAGTGATGAGGGCATTAAGGGTCAGTGAATGAATGATGGCTAAGCTCTTTGTCGTCACCTTGGGCCATCCAGTCAATGAATGGTACAGCCACCTACCGTTGGACATAGCTACTAATTGGAATAGCCTTGCTCAGGCTATGCTGGGGCATAATGGTTTCAACTCTCAAATGGAAACCACAATGCAACATCTGGAGGCTATAAGGCAAAGGTGGGGTGAGAGCTTCAAATCCTACTTTACACATTGGATGGCCACACAGGTCAGGTTGAAGACTCGTTAGACCCTACCAGAGATGATAACAAAGTTGCTGGACGGCGCGCTGCCATTATACAAGAACAAATTCGGATCTGATAGCTTCTCCAGCTATCAAGAAGTGTTTGAGAAGGCAGAGAGGATGGAGCACTTTGAATCCATTGATACATCTAGGGAACACTAGCATCGATTAATGATGTAATAAATTAGCTTTTAGCTACTTTTCCCACAAGGCTTTTTAAATGATTTCTAAATAAATTGAACTTTGCTTATTTGCTTGATACTCTATCAATGATATCACGCATTCTCATAAGCATATACATATTATTTTTAGCACATGTGACACGTCATGTCATGAAATTAATTTGGGTATAAATGGATTCCCCAGAATAAATTCAAATGATTTGACTCTTGAGAGAAAGTGAGAGATAAATAAATGTACTTAGACAACGCGTGATAGCAATTGCCTCATCATACAAGGATGAAAGATCAATGGAAAGATCTCTGAGCACGAAACATCCAAGGGAATGAAGCACGCAAAGATCAAAAGGATCGGAGCTAGAATAAGGCCAAAATGTCGACCAAGTAAGTTGGGACCAAACAACCGGCGCAATGCCACAAAGAAGGAATCAAATCATTGAACATGTCAACAACTCCATCACAATCATTCATGAGACCAAATAACTGGCACAATGTCACAAAGAAGGAGTCAGATCATTGAACACATCAATAACTCCACCATTCATAAGACCAAACAACCTGCTAAATGCCATAAAGAAGTAGTCAGATCGTTGAACACATCAACAACTACGTCACCACCATTCATGAGAACAAACAACTGACGTGATGTCACGAAGGAGGAGTCAGATTGTTGAACACGTTAACAAATCCATCATACGGATTGCCACCATTCTTGGGATAATCAAACAAAAGTCAATGTTGAAGATAAAAAGGAGTCAGATTGTTAAACACATCAGCAACTCCTTCACATGACCGCTACCATCTATCGAAAGAAATATCGATGATCAAGACTCATCATCACATACACCTCAAACCAACAAAACGGGGTGAGAAACCAATCGATCAGAAATGTTGAACGAGATAAAAAATGAAGTCGTGGACATAGAAGATGATCGATCAACCAAGTCTTACACAATTGCTATTACGCATAGGTGGAAGAAATAAATTGATAAAAAGCAGTACGAATAAAAAAAATTGGTAATTAGCCTATCAATTAACACTCGGTTAGTTGAGAAAAAATTAAGGCTTCTTTTCAAAATAGAAAAAGAATAGTTCGCTGAGTTGAAAACACGAAAAGGGCAGCTTAGGTAAAATTTAGGACATCGAGAGAACTAAATTGATTAGAAAACCTAAGAGGGCTAATCAATGGTAGGAGTCAAATCATATGAAACATTTATACTACTGTTAAGTTCATCAATGAATTGTTGTTTTTGCTGAATCTTTATGCATATGCTTATTTTGATTTCTTGCATGCCAATGGTAGAATATCACAAATAAACATCCAAAAAATAATAAAATAAAGAATAAAATAAAGAAAAATGAGTCTGCTGGATTGAAAACCTGAAAAGGTGGTACAGGTAAAAATTAAGACAAGGTTCGATAGACTGAAAACCCGCAAGGGCGGTCTATGCAAAACTTAGAACCAAAGAAATATCAAATTCATCATTTCCTCCTCGGAACGGTACGAGGCATCATATACCTCCAACACTTCAGGAAAACGGCTTCCAAGCGATCGTCGTCGATACAATGCGGGATCAACAACTCATCTAGACTTTTGTCAAGCCAGATCCAAGCTTTGAAATCGAATATGATTCAATGAACCCATGGTTGTCGCTTTGAGGGAGTCATCCATGGAATCCCTAACAAGACAAACCCTAGGGGAAACCATGCACCAACACAAGAGAAGGCTTTTCAATGAACAAAACCCACGATACCTACAACAGACAAACATACATCATATGATAAATATTATTCATGCATGCATACATTACATACGCATAATGTTATTTACAAGTAAAGATGATGCCAAACTGGGGAAACACTGTCCCAATAAACAAGAACCTCCACATGAGGAACCTAAGAAGGACGATGGCCCACTCAAGCCGAAAGTCAACATTGCAACATCAAAAAAGCCTCCTGAAATAACGGAATAGTTTTCGGGACATCCTTGAATTTCCATTAAACTTATTTATTTATCATGTTTTAATTTTTGATTGAAGGGGTAAAAATTTTTGCTTCGCATAAACTCAATCAAATAATCAAAACATTCATCATAAAATGTATTAACATTACCTTTTTTTTTCTCTAACTTGTTACAGGAAACAATTCAACATCTGAATAAGGAAATTCAAAATATAACCGAAGAAGGAAATGGTTGACTGAAGAAAGAAACATTCTCATTTATCAACCGAAGAATCAAACAGTTGCCAACCACTAAAGGGATGCCGCAGAAAGAAATGGTCGACCCGCCCACAAGGGCCACCAAGTACCTAAGGGATTTCGAAGAAAGAAACGGACAAACCTATGAAGACACGGTGCCAGAAAGGAAGGCCCATGTCATCAATAATCGGGGACAAAGAAATCACCAACTGCACCGGTCAGGTATATTCTCAATCCCTCCGCTCTTTTCGTGTGATAATACTGGTTATACATCTAGCAATTATCACATGAGGGGCAGCTGTGAGCATGTAATTCTTTACCAGCTCGCGCATTCAATGACGACGGCTTTTTGGGATTTTTATCCTCGAATCACACAATTTTTGACCGTTCGATGATCTTCAAATGAGAGTTCTCCTCGTTAAAAATAATGTTTGGGACCCTTAATAAATATTTAAGACCACAGAAAATTTAAAGGCTTATAATACTTTTAAGGGTCCAAAATAATTTAATTGGATTATTTGGAAATACAAGTGTGTGTGTGTGTGTATATATATATATATATAATATTTTAAAATAAAAAAATTAAACAAAATATTTTAGGCGTGGACCAAAGAAAGGGAAATACACAAAAGTACAATGTTTAGTATAAAAAATTACTTTTTTTTTATCTATTACTTAATTTAATTGTGAAAAGTGTATTGTTAAGGTTTTGAATTTACATCACCTTGAGATAACCTCGTCGGATTTTATAGTTATCTTATAGTTATTTTAAAACAACGTTATTTTTGGTATTTTTTTACTATGATTTTATTATACTTTTTTATAGTATTTATAATTAGTGTAAATATGTTATATTTATGTGTTTTTATTTATTTATTGTATTTTGAATTTATTTTGATATAAAAAAATCGCATTTTATAGTTATCTTATAGTTACCATATAGTTTACTTATAAATATACTGAATGTAACAAAATCGCATTTTATAGTTATTTTATAGTTAATTCAAATTGATGTAATTATGTTATATTTTTGCTATGGTTTACTTGTAATATGTCAAATTGACATAGTTGTGTTATATTTATTTGTATTTAATTGGATGTTTTAACTATGTGACAACTATAAAAGAACTATAAAATATATATGCATCGGTAAAAAAAGTTTGGAAAAAGTATAGCATCATGGATCTTATTTTGTAGGGAAACATAAAGATGAAGAAAATATTTGAAAGCGGTATGTTGAAAAAATAAATGGTTTGTGAGATAAATCAAAAATAAGAAATTATATATAAAAAAAGAGGAATGTAAAAATGTAAATAAGAATAGTTTAGAAGGTAAAACTTCCAAATGAATTATTGGAAACATACTAATTATGTAAATTGGCCCCAAAGAAATCCTAAATGGGATTTCTTCTCGCCAAACTTTCTTACCTTTTATGGATTTTTCGGGATTTTTCCTATAAATAGTCGGACCTTTTTGGTTTGAAAGGGGCTCCGAAATTTTAGACAAAAAATTAGATTTTCAGAGAAAAAGACAACGAGAAAAACACCAAAAATATTTTCTTTCAGTTTTTTTGAATAATTTAGATCCAAAACACATTTGGATCCCAAATCTTGATTATTTTCAAATCATTCTTCTTACTACATTTCTCAAAAATCCTCAGATATTCTCGGGTCTAAAATAAATTTAGAACCCAAGTCTGATTATCGTTTGGATAAGTATTTTCTTCAAAGATATTCGGATCCAAAAGACGTTTAGACTCCACATTTTAATTATTTTGAAATCTTTTTTTATCTACTTTTCTTTAAATATCCTCAGATATTCTCGGGTCTAAAACAAATTTAGAAACCGAGTCTGATTATCTTTTGGATAAATAAACACTTATTTTCCAATTAAACTACAATTAACCAAAACAAACGAGGAACACTCCCGGGGATCAAACGGAGACGCCGAAGTGGATTCATTCCGAAAGGGTAAGCCTCTGAGTTCCTAGAACTACGGATTCCATGCTTTCATCTGCTTCATCTCTTTCTGATTTTTATTTGTGGACCTAGGATTTATTTTTATTCCTTATTATTGTAAATGTCGTAATTCTCTTCTATATTTTTTTATTTCTTTTTAATTTTTTATGTTAGAATACCCCAATAAAGGGAATTAAAATTATTCCCGGATAACAGACCTCACCTTATGCCATGCGATCATTTTCACTAATAAAATTGATCAATATACGTGTAAATAAAAATGAACTATTTTTATTTAAAATAACAACTTTAATCATTGATGTTTTAATTTGGCCACACGGGCCTCGCTAAAATCAAATCAAATAAATGTGATATCCCCTGTGCTAACCCTTGTGGATGCAGGTTAGATGTATGCCTAGGATTTATTTTCCTTCAGATATTGCATATATTTTTACGGAAAATGTAATTAATAGGTTTGCTGGCGATTGCATCCCCCGATTTTTGTAATTTTTTGTAATCTTTACTTTTCCGCATTTACTTTTTGCATTTATTTATTGCTTTATGAATGGTTTACTACTTTCCGCATGCGCGTTAAATCATGCATTTCAAACTCGAAAATGACCTAAGTGCGAATATGCATAACTAAGAAAATACGGTTTTCTATAGATGTAATATAATGTGGTCATTTAAGAAATAAGCAACTTATCCCAGATCCGAATATCTATGTCTTAGTGGGCATTCCCCCGGAAGTTAAGCCTCACAAGACTCTAATTCCTGGAAAGAGCTAATTCAGGTGGCGACTCCACACTAAGAGATGGCAGATTTGGGCTTGAACCAATCTAAAAAATGTGTTCGCTCTCTTTCAACCTTTTTTTTGGGGTCCCCGACCCGGTGCTATTTTTCAAACACCCCGGTGGACTGCGCCTATCATTCCGCGTGCTCATGGCCCACCGTTTCGTGTCACCCGCTCATAGCAGTGTTAGTAATGACATTGCAATACCGTTAATGACATGGCTTCTTTGCTTTGGGCTTTTTATGCTGAAATTTCCTAAAAAGGATTAAGGCTCAAAGAAACAAAGTAAGCTTCCTCCTGATGAATTCAGGATCCTGTAAAAAGTGAAAAAAACTAGCAATAGAAAAATAAATTACAGCTTAATCATCGAACTCGCTAGTTTGGAATAAAATCCCGTGATCACAGGCTGCCCCTCGTGGGATCACTACTGATGTGAGATTTGTTTGGACCCACGATTGAAAAAGCAATGGGGTTTAGAGATGATACCTGACTAGTCACGGTTGGCACTACCCGGGGTGGAAACTTCATAATTACTGAAGGCTTTCATCCTGGCATCGCTTTATCTGGAACTGGCCTCTTTGTGCCCCTTGTGAATTGCCTATTTCGTAATGGTTGCCCCTTGAAGGTTGAACTCATGCTTGTTGCTACCACTAGAACCATTGGGGGAAGGAGGCGTTACCTGTGTGCTCTCGTTCCTTCAATTGAAAATCCCATGTGCAGATCGCATAGACTGTAAAAAGGCTGGAAGGGGATGAGGATTGTTGATAAGTGTATAATTACACTTATTTTCATATTAATTTTATACACTAAACACTATAGTTTAAGTCATTTTTATACTTCATATAAAAGATTTCACATGGTATGTAGTTGTTTTTGATGCAAATGCAG
>CATIWQ010822632.1:0-28042 GCA_949673415.1 Euphorbia schlechtendalii
TGTTAGTTGGTTCATTTCTATGTATATGTGTAGTAGTAAGTTTTCATACCAGTTAGATACTAGTTAAATACCAGTTTTCCTCATTTTAACAGGTTAAGTTATTGGTAAACTTGGTTTTTCTTCATTCCTACCAGTTGGATACCAGTTTCTCCATTTTTTGTACATTAAGTCAATTTCTTTCTATAATTAAGTGAAGTATGCATTTGTTAGTTGGTTCATTTCTATGTATATGTGTAGAAGTAAGTTTTAATAGTAGTTAGATACTAGTTAAATACTAGTTTTCCTCATTTTAGCTGGTTAAGTTATTGGTAAACTTTCTTTTTCTTCATTTCTACCAGTTGGATACCAGTTAGATACTAGTTTCTCCATTTTTTTGTACATTAAGTCAATTTCTTTCTGTAATTAAGTGAAGTATTGAGTTGGTAGTTGGTTCATTTCTATGTATATGTGTAGAAGTAAGTTTTCATAGTAGTTAGATACTAGTTAAATACCAGTTTTCCTTATTTTAGCAAGTTAATTTATTGGTAAACTTGGTTTTTCTTCATTCCTACCAGTTGTATACCAGTTAGATACTAGTTTCTCCATTTTTTTGTACATTAAGTCAATTTCTTTCTGTAATTAAGTGAAGTATTCAGTTTTTAGTTGGTTCTACATTTTTCATACTAGTTAGATACCAGTTTCTTCATATAATGCATGTTAGATACCAATTAGATATTAATCATTAATCATTATCTCATTTTTTTTCCAATTTTTATGTATATGTGTAGTAGTAATTTTTCATACCAGTTAAATACTAGTTATAAACCAGTTTCTCCTCATTTTTAGTAGGTTAAGTTACTAGTAAACTTGTTTTTCATACATTCCTACCAGTTGGATATCAGTTAGATACCAGTTTCTTCATGATGTGTTTTTCCATATGTTAACATTTTTTTGAATACTTAAACAATGAAATTAAATTAAACAATGGAAGACGTTTGTATTTTAAAATCAAATGAAATTAAATTGAACAATGTGCATTCTACATGTCAACCACCAAACAATTCATTTATATCCCTGATAATATCATCATCGCTTTCCTCGTTTAATTATGCACTTCTCTACCCATGTTCATAGAGGCTCAATGTATATCAATGCCTTTGCAGATTAATATCAATCTTCTTTGGCATTTTTTTCTCTTATATCTCATACTCTATGAATGTCATGATGTACACACCACAATCACTGCAGTTTTTAGTTAAAAAGATCATGAATTTTTTATTACTTTCATTTTTGGATACAAAGATATCAGAATAGAATAAGAATGTAGAAGTGGTTAGCATACCATAAAGTTTGTTGTGGCAAGCCATGCACTAGCTCAAATTCAAGGCTATCAACTTTGGGCAGTGGCGTCTGGGAATATGTTGCAAGAAACTGAATTTATTAATATAATATGCAACCATCCGAGTGTATCATTTAGCCACTTTCATAGTTTCGTTGAAGTTTGATCTGTAGCCCATGGAATCATATATATACAACTTTCTTGTTTTCACATTGAATCTGCCAAGGATCCAGTGATCATTTCCCGCTATCATTGGCATGTAGACATTTTTTATTCCATCCCAATGCTCCAGACAATGTGCTCCAACCCCCATGATCCTGGTTAATATTGTATCGCCCATCTTTATTTTTTGGTCTACTTGCAATTCTGTTAGCTCCTTATTATCGATTGTTTGCTCACTCAGCAAAACATGTGCATCAAATGCCAGGTCAGTTGTTGTGAAAAAATGATTGACTCTCAAGCAGTATCTACCTTTTTTCCTTATATAATACATTAAAAGATCGATGTGCTGTAGCATTTTGATTTTTAACTATGTCAGATGTGTTTTCCCACATTCAAAATATGCAATGTCAATGTTCATGTATTAAATCCTAGTTTTCTTTGTCTAAGTATTTTTTTTCTAAGCCCCTATGTTGATATGTCATAGGAGATTTATCACATTTATAATAAATTTTTAAATGGATACAATACCAGTTTCCTACCAGTTAATACTAGTTTCCAACTAGTTAGATACCAGTTTCTTACAAGTTATATTATATTTTCCTACCAATTAGATACCAGTTTCCTACCAATCATATACTAGTTTCATACCAGTTATAATTACAATTACATACTAGTTTCCTACCAGTTAGATACTAGTTTCCTACCAACTATAATACAAGTTACCTACCAGTTAAATAGATATAAAACATTATTAAATAGACTAAACACATCTTTTTAAAAAAAATAGAGAAGTTTGTATGTTTTTTTCTAACTTACATTGTTCCAGAGGTAGGATCCTGAGAAGAAGAGGTCAGCCCAGAATGTTTTGCTTCTAACATCAGCAACCTTGTAAATGAACTACGGTATAATATCGTTCTGACCCTGGTACAGCTTGTTATCTCTGATGGATGTTTTTGTTATTTAAAATATTTTAGTTTCATTTCTCTTTTGAATAGATAAACTCTATCTATGAGGAGGTTAACTTACTTGGTTCTAGAATCAAGCATGTCTTCTCTAAGGTATATTTCCATAGCTTTTATTGTGTCATCCCTATTTAATTCTTCTCCAAGCATTGCAATATCATCAAGAACATACTTGCTTCGGGATTTTTGCTTTGGAGTGTTCTTTTCCAAGATTTTTTTCTTTGGTAGCTCTTGTTTTTTTGGCAGCTGTATATTGTCTTTCGACAGGATGCTATGGTTCATCTCTTTTTGCTTTTCCTCTACCCCTACCCCTACCTCGTCCTTGGCTTGGTTGCACTTTTGCTAGAGGAGTTTTCACAGTTCTTATTGGGGGTTGCACTATCTTTTCTTCACCCACTATGCTTGCAAATCTTACTTTCTTCATTCCCTTTTTCATGCAACAAAGTTGGGATGAAAAAAAATCATAATGATCCGATAATGAATGCACGCATGCATATATTATTAGTATTTTTTTTAAAATCTTTAGTTTGTATACTCACCTTTTTTTTACCTCCAATGATTTTCTTTCCATGTAATCAGCCTCTATTTATTTAGTATTGCATTGTCCGTTGAGTCCAGAAAGAAGGGAGAATCATCCTGATATAATAGAATAAGAAATATAGATGAGATTTTTGATAAATCTTAGTAGTTTGTACCTCAGTTTCTAGCTATATACTAATTACATACTAGTTAACTACCAGTTTTCATGATTATTCATTTATTCATGTCATTTTTTTTACTATCAGTAATTCAATTCTATTTTTAGTTCAATTTTTACTATTCATACTAGTTAGATTATAGATTCCAACCAGTTTCCTATTCTACATTATTTTTTCTCGCAAAATTTTTTATGTGTTTTGTAGTTGTACCTTTTTTGTGGAGAGGATTTGCATTGCATTGGCCGCTTCCAATTTTTCATCATTCAACTTGTTATTGGTCTTTTCCTTTTCCACCACTTGGCTGCTCTCTTGTGATTCATCAGTGCTTGGGGTTAGTAGGTGGAAAGTAGGTCTCTTTTTCTTTCTTCCATAAGTTGCCCTTATTTGAATTATTTCTTTTTCCTGCTCTACGACATCCTTCACTGATAATACTGATTCCTCTGCTATTTTCTTGATGTAATCCCAGTCATTAAGGCTGTACTTATGTTTAGCAACAGCTACATTTGCTACCTCAGTGGGAGTGATTTCCGTTTGCGTTGCTGCTTCGATCAATATCGGAGGTAGCAGCTTTTTCTTCATTTTCAGCACCTTTCCCTACTTCCACAATCCCCGTTTCTTCTTTCTCCAATGTGGTGGAAAAGACTTGTTCCTCCTCATCAACATTTTTAGCTTACAAAAAGTATGTTTGTTTAATATTTTTAACCTTTATACTAGATACAAACCAGATAAAATGCGCAACCACTGTTTTGTAATAAAATGTAATATTTTTTTCCCACCAACAATCTATTATGTAATATTTCACTAACATGTTTTTTAAATACCATATTTTCCATCTTTTTCTTAGTTGCATGATTTTTTCCATCTTTCAGTTGCTTGTTGTTCTTTTTCTTGGCTCTCAGTGTCCAATGGGATTATATCTTCTTGTTCTTGATCACTGCGAACAGCTTGGGGAAAAAAGACATTATACATATTAACAGTTGGTTTTGTTTTGTTTTTTTCCAGTAAAGTCAGGAAGCATACATGTAATAATTTTCTTACCAGAAAAGGTATGATTTCTGCTTCTTGGCTCTGGGAGTCTATTGTGATTATTGGGGGTTGATATTCATTGCCTTTTTACAGCTGTCCTGGCATTGGATCCTAGATTTGATCTTGATTTCCACTGTCCAGTTCAACTGTTGCAATGTACTCTTCAATTTACACATCCTGAAAAGTTTCATACCAGTTATATACCAGTTTCCTACAATTGGTTTTAGTTTTCATACAAGTTTGTCTTTGTTTGATTTCTTCATACCAGTTTCCTACCAGTTACCTACTAGTTTCTTTTTTTTAGGACAAATGATTTTTTTAGCACAGGTTATGTTGTTTCATCCCAACACTTTATTTTCTTGAGTTTTCACCTTTATATCATTTAGATACCAGTTACATACCACTTTCTAAATTCATAATAGTTAAACAATAATTACCTACTAGTTATATACCAGTTACCTAGTTATCTACTAGTTATATACCAGTTACTACTAGTTTCCCTTTTTTTACCACAAATGTTTTTTTAGGTTAGTATGTTGTGTTTATACCAGATTATGTTTTTTCATACCAGATGTCTACCAAACTCCTTTGTGATATAAAGTTCCATACTAGTTTTCATACTAGATTGTGTTTCATACCTCTTTTTCTGTTTGTTTGGATCCATCACTTTTTAGTCCTCCTTCTTCTTCCTCTGCTAACACATCTGTGCTGATCTCATATGTTATTCTTAGTTCTTCTATTTTTCATCACTTTTTTGTCCTCCTTCTTCCTGAGTTTTTAATTAAGTTTTTTTTGTTAGATATTGTTATTATCCATAATAGGGATATTTTTTAATTTTTTATTCAAGCAATGGATACTTACATTTCCAATTAGTAAACTCTCGTTAGTGTCTGGGATCATTTCGTCACTTCCATCCTCATCACTCGTTCCCCCCCGTTTGACAATTTGTAATATCTTTTAGATTTTGATGTTGTAAATAAACTATTCGTTACATTCAATTTGAGCATTACATTTTATCAATTTTTTTAACTTACATCTATATCCATGGGGTGAATGACTTCTTTTGCTTTGTTTCCATGAGGTGCATTAGAGTCACTGGATCCGCCTTCTTCAGGTTCTTTTTCGTCATCACTTAGCTCATTCTCAGAGCTTGTTTCACTATCTGATGACATCTGATATTTCCTCTTCTTTTTGCTGAGGACATTATCCTGGATGATTTTCTTTAGTTCAACAATTTCGAGCATAAGATTGCTCTGGTTCTTCTCTAATTGTTCGATCTTCTCCCCCATCTCCTTCACTATCTTCTCCAGCTTCCCCACTTTCTTTGATGTTTCTGTGTCTTTTGAGCATATATCCCCCAACTTCAGTGGTTCAGGGAATGGGTCGAATTCACCCAATTTCAGATTGCACAACTCCTCCTCGGTTGGCATGATTTTTCTTATTTTTAACTTCATACTAAAATCATTTTTTCACAGGATAGATAAAATGAAAGAATCAAAGTAGTATCATGTATGAAGTTTATAAGTAACTGGTAGGAAACTGGTCCATACCAGATACCTACCAGTTTCCTACCAGATACTTATGAGCTTTCATACAGGGATATTAGTAGATTGTTTTCATTTTTATATTTTTTATTTTTAAAAAAAATGCAGTATTTACCAAATTTTAGGTGAAATTGAACAATTTGTTTTCCATGTTAGTAGTTTTGGAAGTTGTGCTTTTAGGCCTCCACATGAAAAACCTCTCCTTAAACTCCTCTCACTTCTTCAGATTAAATCTTTCACATAAGACACCTTCGCAAGGTTCATAGACCTCATAGAACCAGACTTGGAAAACCATTGGGAAGCCAGTTATCACGTATTATATTTTTGCTCCTTGCCTCCTCACTGGCGATTTCAGTCCATTCAGTGTTGCTTGGTAAGATAGGCTCCCCCAAGCTACCTTCGTGTAGTTTCCTGAGTACACTAAATCAAAAATTTTGAGCGGGATTTTGCTGCTCGGTTCATTCCCCAACAGGTAGCAGCTTATGAAGTAGACAATCGCTAGGATGAAGTAGTCATCGTCATTTTCAATTTTGACTTGGGTTTTCAGGCTCTGGTCGATCATATTAGGTTGCCTCAGAATATTCTCCATCATATTTTTTGTTATGCTTCCTTTGTTTCTAGGGAAATACTTGTTGAGGAATTCAGCAGATTCACTGGTCTCTATCATCTTGTAGTCATCTTCTGCTGTTGTTGGTAGACTAGAGATCAGAATGAAATCCTCCATCCCAAAGTACATAGGCTGCCCTCTAAGCTCTATGTACATGCAATCTTTGTTTTTCTGATCTATCTCATGGATCAGTAAATTGTGCAGAAGGTTCTTGTGTGCCTTCATTATGTTCCGTCTGAAGAATTTTTTGAAGATAGAATCCTGCATTCTATCAATAACACCATTCAGAGCGTTGTTCACAATGTACTCAATGATAGTTTGGTTGGAGATAACTTTAGCTCCGGTTGTGTATTTTGAGCCCCTTGGTAGGACAAGGCTGTATGGCTGCACATTTTTTGTGTAATTTTTCATTGTTAAACATCATATTTAATGAACAAATATATAAAGTTCATACAACTTACATACTATGTTCCTGTTTACTAATAAGTTCCCACTTATTACCAGTTAGATACTAGTTTCTTATGTACTTTTTGTCCAAACCATATTTAGATACCACTTTATGAATTTGTTTTCCAAATTCATACTAGTTAAATACTAGTTTCCTAGTTTTAGTTATTTAGTTCCTTCAACTCATACCATTTAGATACCAGTTACATACCACTTTCTAAATCGTTTTCCATCTTCATACTAGTTAGATACTAGTTACTCAATCTTCATACTAGTTATATACCAGTTTCCTACATTTAGATAGTCCTAGCTCTCAATAACTAAAACTATATTCTTTATCCCTTTTTTTTAGTTTTTGTTTTTTGTTTCATTATGTAGTTTCATTATATGAAGTTCATACAACTTTACATAATATGTTCTTGTTTACTAATAAGTTCCCATTTAATACTAGTTAGATACCAGTTTCTTATGTAGTTTCATCTGAACCATATATAATACCAGTTAGATACCACTTTATGTAATTGGTTTCCAAATTCATAACAGTTAAATATTAGATTCCTACTTTTAGTTATTTAGTTCCATCAACTTCATATCATTTAGATACGAGTTACATACCACTTTCTAAATTCGATTTCCATCTTCATACTAGTTAGATACCAATTACTCACAACTGTCTGAATCAGGTTTACATCTTCATACCAGTTAGATACCCGTTTCCTACATTTAGATAGTACTACCTCTAAATAACTAAACTATATTCTTTCTCCTATTTTTTTAGTTTTTGTTTTTTTTTCATTATGCAGTTTCATTCAAACACATTTTTTTGAGTTTCCAACTCTATACCATTTAGATACCAGTTACATACCACTTTTCTTTTAGGTCCCTGTTTTCAACTTCATACCAGTTATGTACCAATTTCCTACAATTTAACTGATCTTTCCTTCCACTTAGATCTACATTCAATTTCCTTACAATCAGTTTTTATAATTAGACTCATTTATTTTCTATTTTTTAAGAACCAGTTTCTTATGTGGTTTCATCTGAACCATATTTAATACCAGTTAGATACCACTTTATGAATTTGGTTTGCAAATTCACAACAATTAAATATTAGTTTCCTACTTTTAGTTATTTAGTTCCATCAACTTCATAACATTTAGATACCTACTTTTAGTTATTTAGTTCCATCAACTTCATACCATTTAGATACCAGTTACATTTCCTCTGTCTAAATTCGATTTCCATCTTCATACTAGTTAAATACCAGTTTCCTACAATCATTCCACTTAGATCTTTCCTTCCACTTAGATCTACAATCATCTTCCTTAGATCTACAATCATCTTCTTTAAAATCAGTTTCATATATACCAGTTTCTTATGTAGTTTATCTTAACCATATTTAATACCAGTTAGATACCACTTTCTGATACATACAAGTTTCATATGTAGTATCTATTGTTTTATCTAATAACGAGCTCACATTTTATGGATTTGTGTGTTTACATCTTTTAGTTTCTGACTTTCTTCCTTTGTTTGGACTTGAGCTTTTTCCTTTTTGATCTTTTTCGATTGTGTTATCTCTTATTTCACTTGATCAGTTTTCTTGCGTGCCATTTTTCTACCTGTTTGTTTCGTCAGAAAATTCAATATTAATAAAAATTACTCGATAATAACCTATTTTTTAGGTTTCGAAAATAGAAAATACTTACTAAATAACTGTAATGAATCTGCAAAGGAGGTGAAGATTGCTTGAAGACTTGAGAATTGAAATTGCTTGAAGTTTATCGTTTCATGAGTTGAATGTAGAAATTTTGTTTGGAAAGCTATGTTTTATAAATAGGAGATTTTTTGAGGGTGAGACTGGGATCCTGAGATTTGAGAGTGGGATCGTGAGTTTTTTTTAGAGAGGAGTGAGAATGAAGGAAGAAAGCGGTTACTGTGTATGGATATATAGAAAGCGAAAGGTTTGGGTAGAACATATGAATTAAAAGTAAGAATTTTAATTGGGAAAAAATAGTTAAGGCCCAAAATTTGGCCTGAAATTATTCCCAAATGTCAACCCATTTATATAATTGCTCCTGTAGACTATCGAGTATGTGAGATGAATTACATATTCCGCTACTTTAAGTACAGAAATGAGTTACGGGTTTGGTTTCAGCAGGGTGGATTTGAAAGTCTATTTAAAACCTTCCATCAGATGAAAACCCACTTAAAACATATGGGTTCGGGCTAGGTTAAATATGAAAGTTTTACTACATCTAAAAACGGGTTTTAATTTTTTTACCATATTTTCTTATAAAATTTAGGTTCCGCTAATATTTAGTTTTAAAATATTCAAAAAGAAGAATTTTTCCTTTTTACGTGAAAGGTACCTTTTTTTATGTTGACTTTGTCAACCCTTGTAATTACCTTCTCTCTTATGTAATTTGAATTTCGCAACTTCAAACATTGATAGTTGTAAATTCAACATGTTTTTATGCTTAATTCTTTTTCTTTATGAACCAGTTTTAGTTTGTGTGACTTTGTTACTACTGTTTTCTATCATTTCAGAATTTTAAGGTGATTTGTAAAATACTTGATCAAAAAGGTAAAAATCAGTACTTCATTGAGATCCCGGTATGTCCACCGAGAGCAGTAGGATGTCTCAGCGATTTTCGCAACTTCCAAAATCTCCAGAACGTCAAAGAAAAATTTAATTGGGAAATTAGAATGTAAAAATCAAAGACAGAATCACCATTCCGGGTAAAGTCTATTTCGGAAAAGTTCTAACCAAAAGAAGAGTTACTTCACTTAACAAACTATGTTTTGGGAAAGGATAAACTCAGTAATTTTATCTCCAAGCAAAGATTAAAAGGATAAACCAAAGGGGAACAAACAATAACAAAGACGAATTAGAAGTAATTAGATGTAGCCATTTGCTTATAAATAGAGGTCGCATTGCATCTAAGAAGAACTTCGAATTTGAGAGCCTTATTCCATTATTATTTAGTGTAGTTTAGTTTTATAGTTCTTGCCTTCATTGTTTTCAATTCTCTGGTTTAATTTTATTATTTTAAGCTTTTGAATACTTTTTATTACTTTCTAGTTTAATTCAAGTATTTTTTTCCACCCTTCGAATCTTAAGTTTATAATTTATTTACAAGTCTTTAATTTAATCACATGCTTTTTTTCAAATCTCTTTATTTGTGCATTTATTTACAATCATGTCTAGCTAAATCCTTAGTGACTTGACTAAGTAAGGATCAATGCCATGTTTGATTAGTGTGTGGACTTAACCTAAACACAACAATCCACAAGGTGACTTATTTGTTGATCTCAATACTTATATTATTGGATAGTCGGTCTTTATGTGGTTTGATCGGCCATAAGGTAGGTGTGAGCATGGGATTTCGCTTCTAACTCACGAGTTCGATGATGAAGTTGTAATTTATTTTTCCCTTGCTAGTTTTTCACTTTTTACAGGGTCTTGAATTCATCCGGAGAAAGCTTGCTTTGTTTCTTTGAGCCTTAACTCTTTTTTAGGAAAAAGCCCAAGGTAAAGAAGCAATGTCGTTAACTACATTGCAATGTCATTACTGACATTGCAATGTCATTAACAACATCGCAATGTCGTTGACGGCATTGAAGTTTTAGCAGAACTAAAATTGCATTTTCTGCAATTTTCAGCCAAAAAGGTAACTTTTACCCACATGCTCGGACATAATCACTGCAAAACCACCCCCCACACCTTACCTAAGACCTTTTACATCAAATCTTTACATGGGATCTTGTAAAAAGTTAAAAAGCAAAGGCTAAAGCAAGGCCTAAGGCTAAAAAGGAGTTGGCTTTGAATTGAAGTGAGCTCCATAAAGAGAGGACTGAATATTTCAAATGAGGGGGATTGAATTTCTATCACAAACATTGGTAAGAAAGAGGGAAAACAATCTAGAGAGCATTAGGGAGCATTTCTTCATGTGTTCTTGAACAAAACACAAAACTTTGATCACCAACACTTGAGATTTCGGGTTAGTTAGATTAAGTTCGTGAAAAGGGCATGAACTTGGGTCACAAGGGTCTACTTGTTCATCTCTTAAGAAAATTTGAGGTTTAGTTCATCCTTTAAGCAAAGTTTGAAGTGCAGAGATCATTTAAGCAAACTTGAGGTTTAGAGATCATTTAGGTAATGCTTGAGGTTTAGACTTGAATGGAGTGTCTAAAACATCTTTATCACTCACTTGAAGGGTACTAAACCTTCTGAAACATCTACTTTGGTAAGGAATAGATCCATTCCAAAGATTTTCGCTAAATCACCAACCAACAACCAAATCCAACAAAAAAAAATAAGGAGAGCTTCCTAGAGGACTTCATGGACCTTAAAGAGAGTGGATTCATGACTAAGGGGTAAGCCTCTGAGTTTCTAGAGTTTTTTCTTACATTTATATGCTTTTTTTTTTAAGTTTCATTTTCTTTTCGGTTATTTCCATTTTTCCACACCAATCTATTTTCCATGAATTTCAGTATGATTTTAAATATTTTTGATTATTTTGTTTACATAAACATATTTTAAACATCTTGATATTTCCAGAATGATAAAGATCATCTAAATTGGTTAAGTATAGCAAAAGTTATGATCATTTGAAGTTTCAGATTTTCGTTTTGCTATTTTCTGTTATTTCTGTGTATTTTCTACAGGTCTGGAACTTTGATGTTGTTAATGAAATTACCCCATGTCATTAACAACATTGCAATGTTGTTAACAACATGGCTTCATGACATTAACAACATTTCCTTTGGCAAAATCCAATTTTGCTTCATTTTTCTCCATTTCAAATTGTTTAAGCCCAGAACGACCCGCTAAGACCCTTCTAAGTTTGGAAATGCATTGTTGGGGGTAACAAACCTCTAAATTATAATTATTTAGGAGTTATATATGATTTATTAATGTATTGATATGTTGATTAAAGTTTGGAGTAGCAATGGAAGCGCTTTGGGCTATTCATATTGATATTGCCCTTCACAGGGAAGTCGGTAACGATATGGATGACATCGTTACCGTTATTAACCCAGACGATGGTTATGTTATGCATGTTCGAACTAAATTTATGTTTATAAATGTTGTTTTAGGTCACCCACACGAAGGGAACCCAAGTTCCGGATAACCGACCCAACAATATAACATGCGGTATTTTCACTAATAAAAATGACCTACATAGTTGAAAATAAAACTGAACAATTTTCATGGAATAAGAACTTCAAAATCTCTGTTGTTTTTACCTCGACCACACGGGTCTTGCCAAAATCCAAATCTAGCATACGTGGTACACTTGGTACATATTTGTGTGGTGGAATATCCCATGTGCTAACCTTTGTGGATGTAGGTAGTTTAGGATATATGTATGTTAGCGTTTAATTTCCTTCAGGTATCACATTTATCAAATATAATATTTGTTAGATATCAATTTATTTAGGTGATTTGTAAATCCCCCATCCCAATATGTAATTAATCCCGTATATTTGGCACATTTACTTTCCTACATGTTTACCTTCTCGCACTTTATTTACCGCTTTCTGCATGCTCGCTAAATAACCAAAAACATAAGCAGAAAACATCTAGATTGAATCGAAATATCATAAGTGTGGTTTCCTAATGGGAATAATGTTAACTCAAATATCAACGAATTAAGTAACTCATCCCGAACCCAAATCTCTGAACTATGGTATCGCTTAGGCTTAACGGATTTAAGCTATAACAAATTTTCCTGGAAGAGCGATCCGGGTGGCGACTTTGAGTACCATAGGCTAGAGGTTCTGATCTCGAGTCTATTAAACTTGTTACATGAACAAGTTTCATTCTTTAAACTTAAAAAACTCTTTTCTTTCTGATTGAGAAAACCCCCACACCCCATCTCACAGGGCCAGTGCCTCGTGGCGACCACGCAAGTTGAATATCGTCCGCTCATAGTGGTGACTCTGCTGGGGATATCTTTTATAAACTTAAAAGTTTAAAAGATTTTGGATGAGTATTGAAAATTCATTAAATGAGTTAAATCCACGCTTATGGTATTTCAAACAAAAGCATATGCATTAGATAGCTTAGCCTTTAAGATTAGGATGCCCTATTTTACCGAGAAGCTTACGAAAGTATCATTTGCGACTCCATTGGTGATCAAAGATACCTAAGTGGGTGGATCACTTGTTGCCATATCCCATGTACCTCCCTCGTTCACACCTATTTGGGGAGAGGCTTGGAGTGTATCGTAGTGTAACAAGAACCTTCTACATCAACAACCCATGACTAAACTCATATTAGGAAACCATAGATACTTTCTTTAGGTCTACCAAAACAAATAGCATATTTTCTTGCAGGTGTGCTCCTTAATAACTCATGGTATTGAGATGACCCAAGCTTAGATTTAGAAGCCAAACCCTTATGTGAGGGGATATAAGGTTGGAGGTTGTGTTTCGCATGCTATGTGCTATGTGTTTACCACTTCCCTTTTATCATACATCATATATAGCATCATGCTAACTACAATCTCTTATGCTGACATGATTATGCACACACTCATTTATGATATGGTCATCATGCCACCACAAACCCAAGGTCACACTGATATCACACACCTAGGTTTAGGCAATATGTTAAGATAACGTACTTATGATTAGGATAAAAAATTTCTAGAGTATAGCGGTGCCCACTTGGCACCCAAACCTTAGCCCGTTCGGGAAATAAACCCACTACACTAAGAGCCATAAAGTAGTCAATTTTTACACCTAAGCATATAATGCATTATTTACCTAGACTCGAAAGCCGAGCGAAGCCACCTCACAACACGAGAAAGAGCCACATTTGTGAATTCTCAAAAAGCCCAGCCTTTTATAACATGGGTATTACGGCAATCAACCTATTTATTCCAAATGGATTAGCAAACTTAAGTCACACTTTAAAATCAAACCTGTTACCACACGGGTATTATGGAAATAAACCTGTTTTATTCCAAATGGATTGGCAAAACATGAGTTACACCTCAATCACCAGCCTTTTACCATACGGGTATTATGGCAATCAACCTGTTTGTTCTAAATAGATTGGCAAACATAAGTCACATTTTAAAATCAAGCTTGTTACCACACTGGATTTATGGAAGTCAACCTATTTTGTTCCAAATGGATTGGCAAAACACGAGTAACACCTCAATCACTAGCCTTTTACTACACGAGTATTATGGCAATCAACCTGTTTGTTCCAAATAGATTGGCAAACATAAGTCTCATTTTAAAATCAAGCTTGTTACCACACGGGTATTATAGAAGTCAACCTGTTTTATTCCAAATGGATTGGTAAAACACGAGTTACGCCTCAATCACCAACCTTTTACCACACGGGTATCATGGAAATCAACCTGTTTGTTCTAAATGGATTGGCAAACATAAGTCACATTTTAAAATCAAGCCTACTACCACATGGGTATTATAGAAGTCAACCTGTTTTGTTCCAAATGGATTGGTAAAACACGAGTGACACCTCAACCCCAAGCCTATTACCACACGGGTATTATGATAATTGACCTATTTGTTCTAAGTGGATTGACAAACACAACCCTCTACATAACGTAGATGTCACCTTAACCTCAAGCCCTCACCGCATGGGTTGGGTCTTGTTACCATTTGAGTTACATCTTTATTATTAATGACTAACCCTGTTTGTTTCAAATGGATTGACAAACATGAATTTTGTCACATCATGACATATTAACCCTTTGTGATGCAGCCACGCCATATGCATCTCGCACATCAACATCAAGTATGTCAAACATGCATTTCATATCTAATCAAGTTGTTCGATTGTGTTTGCTTTAGTTAAGGCTTAGAAAGGCTGACTTCTTACCTCATCCAGATTTCCCCCATCGTAGCTTGCCTAGAGAACTTTCCATCAAAGGGTATTCCACACACTATTTCCAGCAAAGACTCGAGTTCAGATTTGGGTTAGGGTTTAAGTTTATATTTTGGTTCGAATAGGAGATCGATCTTTGGTTCAGGTCAGAGTTTCGGGATGACAGATCCTCAAGGTAATCATGGGACAAATGAGCAGATTTCACACAAGGTGCTAATTATCCAACCAATCCCGTTGAACACTGGCTTAGAAATAGTCAACGCTTTGAGAGACATTCTCTATAGTGATCAATTTGCTCAAGAGCTGTACTTCCACCTTCGTCCACATCAGTCAAAGAATCGTACTTCAGATGGACCCTTAAATTTTGAGACAATTAGGAATCTCCAAGATCTAATTTTCGCTGGCTATCCTATGGCCTGGAGGTTGGACTCAACCCCTAATACTCACCTATCATCGGGTTGCCCAGTCAAAAATTTTACCACTGCTTCCCAATTTGGTGGAGGAGCCTCGCAACCCTAATACCACTATAACCATACCAGGTTAACGCTATCCCAAGCACCAAATCAATTTAGTCCAAGTCCAGGACTATTCAATCAGTTTCAGGTAGGTCAGACTTCTGGGGGTGATGATTATTCAAGGTTAAGGCAAGCTAATGCCTTCCGGGTTGCTCAGCCCTAGAATCAATTTAATCAGGGGTAAGTTGGTCAATAGTTGGTCGGTTCAAGTCCGTTCCATTTGACTTGGCATCACTCAACTTCATTTCCAAGAAAAGCTAGACCTTCATCTAGTTTCTTTCTACCATGTCAGACCCTTGCCTCACAACTAGCAGTCCTTATGAATCTAGGTGCCCCATCCTCCTTCAACACGAGCTTGAACTTCATGGTCCGACCATCGAAATATCCGATCATGACCCAAGTAGTGTCTGCTCCCAACTTTATGATCACTCGTAGGGGCACCATAGTCCCCCAGGGGTAGTTTAACCGAAGGACCACATCGTTCGCTTCTTCTTAGCTTGATTTTAAGCAAGGGGCTGAGGGGATAGTCCCCCACTATCTACCTCCCAACGTAGCAGAACTATGGCAATAGTTTTTGGCTACTCATGCTAGCCAATTCTAGAACTTTTGGCCAAACTACTACCATATCCCTCTGGTAGTACATGATGATTAATGGCTTATCAAAAACTTTGTAATGTCGAGATTAGAGAAGTATGAGGGAGAAGGAGATCCCCGATCACATTTGATTAACTACCAAACTATGATGAGAGCTATGAGGATCGGGGACAAGATGTTGGCTAAGCTCTTTATTGTTACACTAGGAGGGCCGACCAATGAATGGTATAACAACCTGCCTTTGGAAATAGCTCATGATTGGAAGCACCTCTCAAAAGCCCTAATAGAGCAGTAGGGCATCAATTCTAAAATAAAGACCACCATACAACATCTTGAGGCTGTTAAGCAAAGACCCAAGGAATTGTTCAAACCCTACTACAACAGGTGGATGGCCACCCAGGTGCTACTCAAGTATAAGCTTAGTCTATCTGAGATGATTGTAAAGCTATTTATCGGGGCATTTCCAGTTTATCGACAAAGGCTCGGGATCGACACTTTCACTTCTTACAATGAGGTTTTTGAGAAAGCTGAAAAGCTTGAGTGGATAGAATCCCTGGACACACCCATGGGGGAACCAACCAATGAGCACTAATGTGAAAAGGTGACCATTAGGAAGGAAGACCCTCCACATGTGGAGGATGAGGATGCTAATAATGTAATAATTAATATTTTAAACTCTTTTATGTTAACAAACCCTGCTGTGAGCATGAGATTTTGTACTAGCTCTCATGTTCAATGATGCCGGCTTTTTGGGATTTTATCCTTGAATCATACAATTCTCGATTATCCAGACGTCTTCAAATGGGAATCTTCCTCGTCTCTTAATTTAAAAGGAATTTTTTAATAAAATTAATTATTTTATCTTTTTAGTTCAAAAAATTAATTAAAAATACAAAAAATATATAAATACATAAAAAATATGAAAAAACACAAAAAACCATGGACGACTGAAATCGGGGACCTGCCTCACCAAAAGTCTAGCGAGGCAGCCTCGCCATACTTTTTCTGGCGAGGCCCGCCAGAATTTATTGCCTTTTTTGGATTTTCGGGATTTTCCTATAAATAGTTGGGGAATTTTTGGTATTTAGGGGACTGGAAAATTTCAGAGAAAAATATAGTTTTCAGAACTGCAACTAATTTTAGAAATCAAACAAGTATTTTCGGAATTCACACCACATTTTCAACAACTTAAACTAAAAGATGATGAGCACTACTTTATAAGGTCGAACGGATATTGTCGAAGTGGATTCGTTCTTTTAAGGGTAAGCCTATGAGTTCCTAGAACTGCTGATTACATGCTCATTGTTTACCGTTTCTTCTTTTGATTTTATTTGTGGACCTAGGATTTTTATTATTATATTTTATTCTAATTGTTGTAATTTTCTTTCTTCTTCTGTAATTTCTTTATTAATGGAGATACATGCTAGAATACCCCCACGAAGGGAATGAAAATATATTCTTGGATAACAGCCCTCACTATTTTACCATGCAAGCAATTTCATTAATTAAAATGAGCAACCAATATGTTAATAAAATGAATCATTTTATTTCCAATAACAAAACCATTATCGCGATTTTTCAAATAGGCCACACGGGCCTCGCTAATGCCAAAATCGAGCATATATGCAATATGTTGTAATATACCCTATGCTAACCATTGTGGATGCATGTAGATTAGGCTTAGATGTATGCCTAGGATTTTATTTTCATTCGGGTATTGCATTTTAATTATTTTTGGGAAATGTAATTAATAGACTAGGCGGGAGGTTGCATCCCCTGAGGTTTTGTAATTTTTAATCTTTACTATTTTGCATTTACTTTCACATTTATGTACTATTTCATGGATGGATTTACTGCTTTCAAAATATATGAATCATGCATAATAACTCGAAAAATGACTTAAGTGCGAATATGCACAATTAAGAAATATGGTTTTCTATAGATGTAATATAATGTGATCCTATAAGAAATAAGCAACTTATCTCGAACCCGAATCTCTATGTCTTAGTGGCCCGTCCCCAGACTTTAAGCCTCAGAGGACTCTAATTCCTAGAAAGAGCTAATCCAGGTGGTGACTCCACACTAAGAGATGGCGGATTCAGGTTTGACCAATCTAAGATGTTTTCGCTTTCTCTTTCAACCTTCCAGGGGTCCACCACCCAGTACATTTTTATTTTCACTTAAACACCCCGGTGGACCACGCCTCTCATTCTCTGCGCGCTCTCGACCCATCGACCCGTGTCACCTGCTCACAGTGGCAACTTTGCTGGGGATTTTTCTTAAAAAAATTTTAAAAGGTTTTAGATTTTGGATAAGTGCCAAAAATTATTGATCACATTATTCCGTATTTTCTTAATTATGAAATTCATAAATTTGCATTGGAATAGAGGAGATTAGCCCGTAAGTTTAAGGTACCTTATTACTGTGAAGCTTTCTCTTGTACTAATCTGCCTCCCTGAGAAAAGATAGTACTTGAGCAAGTGGAGTACTTGTTGCCATATCGCATGTACCTCCCTCATTAAAACCCGTTTGGGGAGAGGCTTAGAGTGTATTTTAGTGCAACAAGAACCTTCTACATCAACAACCCATTTATGAACCTCATGTAAATAAACCATAGGCATTTTCCCTAGGGTGTTACCTAACGAATGACCATGCATTATATTTTCTTACAGGTGCGGTCCTTAATACCCTTGTGGTACTAAGATGAACCAAACTTAGGATAGAGACTAACCAAAAACCCTAAGCGCAGGAGTTGTATGGTTGGAAGTTGGATATTATGTGCTATGTGCTAAGTGTTTATCACTTTTTGATTCATCATGCATTGTACAAATGTGCCATGCTAACCATGAATATTAATGCAGACACTTGAACGCACACACTCATGATATGTTATCATCAACATGATGCTAATTTGATGTCATTCATACTTAAGATTTAGTTGACACTTGAGATCGTGTCACCCTAAGATAAAATGAAACCAATTAGAATCATGTAACATCACGTACCCATTTTTTTAGCGTGACGTCAACATGGTGTCCGACTCTTAAGACAAAACCTACCCAAATTTTGGCACGATGCCCACTTGGCATCCAATTCACATCCCTTCCGGGGTAATTATGCATACTAAAAGCCTGAATGAGGCAAAACACAAATCATATTTCCCCACATTAAAGGATATCCTTGTTCATATCTTAACCTAATCCCACATGGGGCAACCTTACTTCAAAAACCCTACCTTACCCTTATTTGAGGTGACCACTCACCCGAACTATTCACCTACGAAAGGCAATAATTCATGCATCACCACATACCTTTTATAATGATGTCCACTAACATCTAAGACCTTGCCCTAATGGGGCAAAAGAACCAAAACATTCATCTAAGTACTACATACGGTAGTTACTTCCATGCATTTCTGAACTACTTTTCCTTAGGGCATGTCAAACAACTTACCCAAAAATAATTGGACATCTTCATAAGATCTAGTCACAACACCCAATCTCGAATTTTTGACCTATCACCACTCGGGTAATTAGGTCACTTCATCACATCATTCCCTTTCACACTATCCCACAAACAAAGTGTAGATCTCGCATCCAAAGGATTTTCATTCACCCATTCTTATCACCTGGACTAACGATTCTATTTTGTTTTGATTAATTTTTATCTCGCATCATGGCACGCTAACCCATTACGTACGCAGCCATAACATTAACATTTCACACATCAATCATGCATCATGACTTAATGTACATACCCTGATAATCTTTTGATGTACTTTAGCGAAGAAAAAGCCTGTCTACCAAAGGGATTGAACAGGGCTTCTTACCTATTGATCCACATCTCTCCAACCATGGCTTATCAAGAAGGAATTCCGTACATAGACTTTAGTGAAAGCTTGGGTTCGGATTCAGAATAAAGCACTCTACACAATCTCAGTAATATGGCTAACCAATAAGAGGAGAATGTGGTAGAGGAACAGAATCTTGGGGTAGGACAAAACCCGCAGGTGAACCAATCATCGATGAGCGCCAAGATTGCTACAACGATGAATGCTTTAGCTAACAGTGACCAATTTGCGTTGATCATCAATCATCACACCAAGACAGGGTAGCCCGAGCAAAGGCCAAATGATGTGGGGCCTAACTTGAATGTTGGTTGCACGATTCTACCAGGAGGACCATCATCCTCTACTGTAGTATTTTCGAGTGCTGGGATAGTCACTCCTACTTTCTATCAGTTCGGGTCGGGGCAAGATCAACCGCAGGTTGGCCAAACAATCTATGAATTCGCTTCTCAGCCATAAGTTGGTGGCCAGTTCTTCCCGGGGCAACCTTCATTTGCACCTAGGGTGGTGGTCGCCAGAAATCAGGCCCGCCTCCAATTACATCCCATTTTTTCAAGGGATAACTCAACCAACGATGCCGAGCTGGGGTGCACCTTCTCAGATGTTCCAGGGTCAAGGATAGTACAACCCAAGGATGCAATATAGAGGTTTCTTGAGGACTCTGAACAATATCCTCCAGTAGCCTGGAATGGTTGAACTATGGCAATAGTTCTTAGCTACCCATGTTGGACATATTGCATAGGGGTAGATGGGTGCAATCCCAATGCAATCAGCAGCTAGACGAGGATACTCTACCTCCAACTTTTGTTATGCCCCAATTTGAGAAATACATGGGCATCACAAATCCTAGTGCACATCTTGCGCATTATTAGAACGTAATGAGGGCCTTGAGGATAAGCGACCGCATGATGGCCAAGTTATTCATTGTTACACTAGGGAGCCCTGTGAATGAGTGTCTATAGCTTATGATTGGGGATGTATGTCCCAAGTAATGGTAGACCATTAAGGCTTCAACACTTTGATGGTCACAGCAATGCAGAACTTAGAGGTCATAAGGCAAAAGCCAGGGGAAAGTTTCAAGCCTTACTTTGAGAGGTGGATGGCTACACAAGTTAGGTTACAGTCTTGGGTGACCTTACCTGAAATGATCGTGAAGCTCTTGGATGGTGCATTGCCATCTTATCGAAAAAGACTCAGGTCTGAAACCTTCCACAAGAACTAGGAGGTATTTTTTTATGCTAAAAAGATAGAGCGTTATGACACCATGGAGGAGGAAACGGGATAACAAGCTGCTAAGCCCTGGTTCAAGAAGAATGACTCCAACCCGGTGCATGTGAAGGCGAAACAACCAGTAGTGCAACTGGTGCAAGAGGAGAAGGTAGCTACTATCAGGTTACCAAAAGAGGAGTATCATAGCATCTCGCCATACATAGATAACCTTGGGCTCTTATTCACCAAATTACGAGAACTCAAACAGTTGGAGAGCCTAAAAAAGCACGTTCCCCCTAAGCTTGAAGATAAGAACAATTACTACCATTATCATGTAGCTGTGGGGCACCGCACGAACAACTATAAAGAACTACTGAGGGCTATCCATAAGCTGGTGGATGACAAGATCATTCATGAGCCTGCGCTTAAACCAAGCACTAAGACCAACCCTCTGCCGAATTTTGAAGCCCATGTTAGGATGATTAACTCTGGAATAAAGAAGGAGAAGGTGCTGAAATGCATTTCTAATGTCTTAGGGGAGTTCGTGATGGTAGTTAGAGGATGAAGGAATCCTGAGCAGGTGTTGAGAATGTTGGAGAAGGAATAGGGTCGCCAAGGGAGCGGGGGTGAAATTAAAGCGTCAAAGGTCGATCTTGCTGGATTGTAGGTATTTACCAGAGAAGGATAGACTCAGATGTTAGGAGAAGGGAGGGATATGTTAGGAGAAGCACCGACCAGCAATTAAGTCAAGGATAGACTCAGATGATGTAATGGAGATGCTCGAGTCTCAGTCGAGTAATCAAGGAGCTAGAGAGAGGGAAAATGTCCCGAGGGTCACTTTTAATTTGGTCGGAATGTATATTTTTAATGGGAATGATGCACCGTCATCTCTTCTATCTAAATTTTATACCCTGTATCGAGCACATAGTGTTTCTTAGAGTATGATAGCAACACTGTTTCCGTGCTCGCTTACAGGAGTGGCGAGTCAGTGGTATGACATGTAATTAGAATACATAAAGAGTACTTGGAACTATACAGCTGCAGAGTTTAGAACACAATTTACATTTCTAGAGCTGCTAAAGCAAAGCATGTGTGATCTGCTCACTTGCAAACAGAGGGAGGGGGAGTCACTCACCAACTACATAAAGCGGTGGATGTTTATTTACATGGTGATGTCAACAAGTCCATCTGAACTTTCAACGATACAGTTGATAGTAGGGGGATCCGAGATTGGTACCGCTACCATCTATTGAGGCTGACAACCCTAGATTTTGATGAGCTATCATATCACGCTCATCATCTTGACAAGGAAATAACAATCAGACATTGCAATGTCCTTGCAGTAGGATCAGAGATACCCGTTAATTCTGTACTAGCAATGTTGTCTCGATCCAATCCATGAGTAAATACAGTGACTAATGAAGGGGAAGGCATAGAAGAGGATCCACTGTCTCGATTCCATCCCTTCATCCCAAACACCATAATTTTAAAAATTTTATAGTTTCTTCAAATTTCATTCCTCACTATCTTTTCCTTCATGATCCTTTCCTTTAAATTTTAGGTTCATAAACTTGTTGTATCCTGAAAAGTAGCTATGTGTCCCGAACTTTGCAATATGTCTCGAAAGTAGCATATGTCAACAATCGATAAAACCCAGCCCGATCGATAAAGGCATGTCCGAAACATCATCTATTCATATGTGTTCCCTAACAGGGTTCATTTACTTGGATCATACATGGTGACCTCATATTCTCCTTCCAACCTTTGCAAGCAATATGGGCAGAAGTAGTATCTTCCCATTTTTATTGTGAGTTTAAACCAATTTTCTATACTTTTGATTGGCCAGAGATTATTGTTGATTGGTGGTACAAGTGTACTACTTATGCTTTATTGAAGTATGATATTGAGAAATCTGTAACTATCGATGAGGTTTATCATGGCTGGCTAGTTGAGATATAGGCTTTGCCTACTTGAGAGACTCGTAAGATCACAATATTGACTTGTATTATCATTCTAGAGGTGTTGAACCATCTCTTGTTGCAATGAAAAGGCACAGAGTCTGATGATATGTGATTCATTTGTGCTAGACTAATGATATTTTTATTTTGGTTCTAGTTTTTTCATAGGGTTACATTAGATAATTCTCGACCTGTCAATTATATGTCCTAATTTTTCCCTGGATCGCCCTTTTTGAGTTTTCAAATACAGCATACTTATTTTTCAAATTTTTGCATAGACCTCAATTTTTTCAACCTATTGAATTTATTTTATTTGCATGCATAGTATAACACAAAAGGAATAAGGTGACTACAAATATTTACTTACTCATGAATCAATTCTTTCAAGGAAACAGGTACATTCATCATTATATACATCTTATTTCAGTAATTATGACACTTTTATAAATGATGTTAACTTGGTTACAAGCTATTGGTAACAATTCAAACAAAATTTCTCCCATTGCTAACTACCCAATTACGGTTTTATAAGCAAATTTCTGTTGAACATGATTTTGAGCGAATAGGTAGTGCATGTGTCTGGTCTTTCATAAGTTCTCTAGAGATAGTGTCAATATGTCAAAGAAGCAGCCCAATTTTACAGTCATATAGGTGATTTTTATATTATATTTTATACACCACTTATAAGAGCTATGAAATTCATTGAGAGTTCTTTAACTCAACCTTTCAAAATATGTAACATAACACTTTCCCACAACTAGGATTGAGACAATATTTGTAGTGCTAGTAGAACTAACAAAGACTTGTTATTATCCATATGAACCTACTTCATGGGATCTCTAATCACATATAGATGGCTTCCTATCTTTGTTAATTTCAAATTGTCTTAAGTCTCATCCTCTTCGATGTTTCCAAAAATAAATTCTTTCAAAATTTATTTCTCAAAGATCCAATCATGTGATTTGATCATAATCACTTTTAACTCACATATTGTTTAATGTAAATCATTCCATCTTTTAGTAATTACTTCATGACATGTTGTCTCAACCATTGAAGGTCTTACTTTTAGAAAAATATATTTCCACTTAACAATCACAAACCAATGTCACCAAAGATGATGGTATTATTCCTGAAGAAATATATGCTGAGAGATTCCTGCTTGACAAAATATATTTCTCAATTGCTGCTTAACCTCAGTACATGTCAATTCTAATAACAACTAATTATGATTATAATTTGCCTAACTGACATCAATATATTTCATCACTAAGAGTGAATATAAATAGTGAATAAAAAAATCATAATTTATCCCTCATGAATCAAAGTTTGAATTGGCATCATTGTACCTTTCAATACAATGGATATCCACAATATAAAATATCATAGCTTATAGTAGCTCTCAAGTATTTAAATAGTCTTATTAAGGTTTCCCGGTTATCATTTCTCTTTTATTCAATATTGGACAAACTTCCTAACAAGTTTCTCAACATAGTGTTCTTGTGTTAGCAAGTTACTGATCTCATTCATGCTTATCATTCTTGTACTTGAAATTACACTTTAAGCACAAAAATATATATACAACATCATATATGTTCAACACAAACTATGAACATACAAATCAAGCTTTTGAACCTTATTACAATAGCCCCACATTTTTAAATATTTCATTTATAAAGAAAACTTCTTCCACGTATTTTAGAGTATGTGCTACTCTCACTTTAGATCGGGATCACCGCCCATCAATCGGAACAAGAACCATTGTTTTTATTATCATTGTCCTCATAAAAATCTGTCATACAATAAAAAATAACTTTATTATCACATTAACTACAAAATATTCTTTGAGATTGTTGGAAAAACAATGGTAAAGACAAAATAAATAAACAAATATTTGATCCCGGTTTATCTCTCTCATATATGGAGGTGTCAAGCAAGTTGAGATGTGTGTCTTATAGAGTTTCACGATCTCCACCTTCAACCAGAAGGTTAATTAATAAATATAAAATGTATAAAAATATTATGAAAATCCATATACATATTAAAGAACATAAACACCCATAAGTTGAGTCGTGCAAAAAGACATTGTCCTTGAAGAATACTTGTAATTTCTTTTAGGATTAAACAACTTCTTCAACTGGTTGGATGAAACAAGAAAGTATATATCTATAATAAGAAAACATAACATAAGTGGAGACAAAAGAAATTTCTCTTGGTACAACCTTGAATCCGTTAACCCACCTCCGTTTATATAAGGGATGAAAAAAATTTGTTGAATGGCATTAAACTTCAGCCTTAAAATGAAATTAAACACGTTACAAAAATCAAATTGAATTTCAAAATTTTTTTTAAAAAATGAATTTTTAAAGAGGATGAGTTTCAAACCCGAAGCCTCTAAAATCTACTTTAACAGGTATATCAATTTTTTTTTGAAAAACCGCCAAAGGAACATTGTGTCCCTGCATTGGAAAAAGGTTTGAACGGGTGAAAATTTCGGGGTGAACGTTCCAATTAGGTTGATGCATTCGCTTGCCTACAAAACATACACTCCTCTATTCATTAAATAAATACAATGTTCTCCAGGGGAGAACGATCGGTTATGTACATCGAGTAAGAGATTCTGTTGAGTGAGTAAATCACCCCAGACCAAAAGGCACTACTTTCCTATTACACGAGAAAAAAAAAAGACAATGATAAAAACTTGCTAAAAGTAAATCTTCCTCCCGATAAACTTAGTAAAAAAATAACTTTGTTTCTTCTTCTCCATAAACTCCACGCAATGAATAACCAAAGTGATGTTGCAAAATCACGCCCAATCCCCACAAGAAAGAATTTCCACCACGACACCAAAAAGCTATATCCCGAGCTCAGAATAGTCACCACTACATCGAACAATCGGAAAAGATCGCACCAAATTGC
Source organism: Euphorbia schlechtendalii (assembly GCA_949673415.1). Classification (NCBI taxonomy): domain Eukaryota; kingdom Viridiplantae; phylum Streptophyta; class Magnoliopsida; order Malpighiales; family Euphorbiaceae; genus Euphorbia; species Euphorbia schlechtendalii. The sequence goes on from CATIWQ010822632.1 coordinate 25,677, forward strand.
TCACGCCTTCGAACAATGAAATAGAACGTGCTCTATGGACTCAACTTCATCACAAAAGATACAAGTTTGGTTATCAATGCAGCCCCTTTCAAATAAAAATGCCTTCTTAGGTAGTTTTTATGGAAGACTAACCAACCAAAGAACTTAATTTTCGGCATAAGGCATGACTTCCAAATTATGTCGAACTCACTAGTGAAACCACTAGCTCGAGCCTTGTAAACACACTCCACGAAACTTCTAGCCGAGAATGTCTAGGGCTCCCCACTAGCCCATTGGAAACGGTCAGAACCAGCAACCTCGATGAACTGCAAACCTGCTCGCAGTTGCCCATCACTTCTACCTGCATCACTTAAAAAATATTAGGATTAGAGTACCGTATCCATTCTCGGAGCTGCAAACACCTTTCTCAGCTCGACAATCTCAGGTTTTGTTTTCAAAAAGGTCTTGAAAACGGGGCTGAACTAAACAAAGCACTACATCCCTCAAATACCAAGCATCGTTTTCGATTATACAACCCGAACACATCTGAAAACATCTCGGCTAAAGGAAATTCTGAGGTGTAGTTATCGAACCAAAAAGAGCTACCCAATCCATCCCTTACCATCACCTTAATGTTGGCTTTAAACACACTCCACCATTCACCATTAGACACACAACATGCCAAAATCCCTTTCCATACATGTGAGATGCGAGTCGATTAACCTCCTCTATAGCTGCCCACGATGAAAAGTTATACTTCCTAACACAAATGTCAAACCAAAGTGAATCACTTCCACCCGATCTAAGCTTCTACAGCCATTTTAAAAGAATGCTACAATTCACCACTTTAAAATCCCGAATAAAAAGCCCCCCTTCACTTCTAGGCAACGAGATCGTATCCCAATTAACTTTGCTAATTCCTCTAACCAAAGCATCCCCTTTCCACAAAAAATTTTCTCATAATTCGGATCAACTTAACATTTAACTATGAGGGAATTTTGTAAATCGATAACAAATAAATGGAGAGTGAAGCAAGAACGATTTTATAAGAACAACCTACCACTATACGACTAACATTGACTTCTCCACCCTTGAAGTCTATTATGGAATTTTACAATAAGAGGGTTCCAAAGAGACACCGGGATTCGCTTATAACTTAACGGGGCACCCAAGGAAGAAATTGGAAACTTCTCAACCTTACAACCAAGCATATTTGCACACGCCTCTACCCGGGAATCGGTGACATTGACCCCCAATAGCGAGCTCTTGCTAAAGTTAATGCTCAACTCCGAAATAACCTCGAAACACTACAAGATTCTCAAAACCACCGGGATAAGAGATTCGTCTGCCGAGATAAAACACAACGTATCATCAGCTAATTGGAGTAAGGAGATATCGCTTGATGAACCCTCAACTAGGAGGCCTGGTAATAAACTGTTCTGAATACTGGCTTCAAATAACTATTTCAACCCCTCAATCACAAGCACAAAAATAAAAGGCGACATGGGGTCACCTTGCTTTACCCCACAATGGAGCTGAATAGGGCTGCTCAGAGAACCATTGATCAATATCTATGTTGTCGAATTGACCCTACAGCTAGAGAGCCACCTAATCCATTTCTCAGCAAAACCCATCCTTTGTAACACTGTGTCAATAAATTTCCATAAAATACTATCAAAAGCTTTTCGAAAATCGAGTTTAAGCGCAAAACATGAATGTCTACTAGTTCGAATAGAGTAAATTACTTCCGACGCAATAAAGGAGCAATCATGGATGCTTCTTCCTTTCACAAAAGCAAACAGGTTCTCCGAAATTATATCAGGCAAACACGGCTTCAAACGAGAGGCAAGAACTTTAGAAACCACCTTGTAGATGCCATGTATGAGGGCAATTGGCTGAAAATTAGCCAAGTAGGAGGATCCGGGGATCTTCGGAATAAGAACGGTGAACGATTTCTTGATCTAATCAGGAAGCATCCCTGTAACAAAGAGATTATCGAATATCTCCATAACACATGAGTTGTATATCAATTGAGATGTATACAACTTGAATTTTAAATTTGTAACTCATGAAGTAAAACTCATAATTACAGTATATGTAATTTTAGCTTAATAATTGCATTCAAACAATGAATATTATAACTCATACAAAAGAGCAGGTAATAAAACATATTAACATAGATAAAATATATTAAAATAGTATATATATATATATATATATATATATATATATATATATATATATAAAAGTTTTCCGACATTATGTTCTAAAATTTAACTTTATAAAACTAAGGTCAAACCTTATATTTTATGTTCTAGAACTAGTGTCATATATATAAATTTAATTTAATTAGTATGTTGGTACATATCTATCAAAGTGACATAAGA
>CATIWQ010822645.1:0-22590 GCA_949673415.1 Euphorbia schlechtendalii
TAGTAGTGTTCTTACTATGAGTTTTATATGCTATTCTCTAATACATCCTATAAGTATTGAGTGTGTTTAAAGTATTGGGAAACTATAGCCATAATACTTTGAAAGTGATCAATAAAGGATGAGGGTATTAAGAGAGAAAAATCAAAAGAAAAAGAGGATAACCAATGAGTTATGCAATAGGTGAAGAATGGAACGGAACAAAAAATACAACCATTCAATGAGTGAAAAAAGAAGAGAAAGCATAGCATGAAAAATGGGTGAAAAGTACAAATCTGTACTTCAAAACATATGCTTGAAAAGAAAAAAATGAGAGAAAGTGATATGGAGCATAAAATGCAACCACTAAAAAAGGGGAGAGTGGTATGGAGCATAAAATGCAACCACTAAGAGTGTTTTAGCATCCTAGGTTACCTAAAAATTCCTTGAGATCAATCTTTTCAAAGCATGCTCCCTTTGACCTTTATACTTTATACTTTATACTATACTTAAGAGAAGGAAATATTCGAGTAAGCATATAATGCTTATATGAAGACGCAATTCGGTTGGCCCTCTATAAAGAGCAAAGGTATGCAACTAAACTATATAAATTTCACATTACTAATTTGTGGAAATTTTGAACTTTTACTTGAACTTTATACAACGTGGGAATGTGGTACTCACTACGATAGCCTTTCGCCAAATGAGGTACGAACTTGAATTACTATTTTATACACTTCTATTGTATTTACCTTGAGGACAAGGAAAAAGTTAAGTGTGGGGGTGTGGTAAGTGTATAATTACACTAATTTTCATGATATTTTTAATCATAAAATGATATGGTTTAGATTCATTTTATACTTCATATAAAAGATTTCACGTGGTATGTAGTTGGTTTTTTATGCAAGTTTAGAAACTAGGTGAATCTGGGGAGTAAAATGATCAAAGATGGAATTCTATGTAAAAAGAGTGAAAAAGGTACAAAAAGATGCATGGAACACAAGGAATTGGCTTAGGATCAAAGTTGTCAAAGATCGGTAAAGTTGCAAAGAAGAATCATGAAGAAAAGCACATGTCACGATCGTGACGCCCATTCGCGGTCACGACTTGTCATTCTTCACAAGTACAAAGCTACAAACCAATGTTCATGATCACGATATCGCGCTGGTGACTTGTGACAGTTTTTGGTTAACTCTTCTAAACTACCAACCGCTGCATAAAAAAGATCAACCACCATCAACTGTTAGACAAAAAGACACCTTTTGGAAGCAATCCAATCATGAAAAGGTGTCTATCCATTGAAGATGAGGATAAAACTTTGCATCCAATCACAATGAAGTGATGCAACTCTTCCCCAATGGACACGACTCTTCGTTTGGATAGATACAACCCTTTACACTCTATAAATAGGGTTCAAACCCAACCATTTTCATGGAAATATGCATGGGCAATGAATAGTAGCAGTGTACAATGTGATAGAGAGTGAAAATTGTAAAGATTTCACTAGTTTAAAGTGTTAGCGAGAAAAATGTATAAGTGATTCAATTCTTGTTTTGATCACTAGATTTCTCCACATATTTGAGCGATTGTTGTATGAGTGTAATTGCAAAGCGCTTATAATAAAAGTTTGTGTTCTTTAACATTCATTTAATCAATATTCACAAAGAATAGCATCCTAACGGAGGTTTTGTACGATTCAAGACCAAATTCAAAGTAGACGCAAGAATCACGGGAATTGATGACTCCCATTTAAAGAGTGGATATAGTTTTATCAACTTTAGCTTTCACTTGCATACCTTACAACTTTACTTTGTTTTCTACTTATACTTTCTATTTTGAAGTTTATGATATGTCTATGTGTTATAACGAGTATTGCATCTTGCGTCATTTATATTAATCAAGTTATATGCTTTCGTGTTAACTTTAAGAGTGATTTCAAGGTTAACAAGATTGTGTATAATCATTGGATATGTGATTATAATGCTATTTAGTGAGCCAACATTTTTGGTGTGGCAACTTGCTAAATATGGTTATGTGACAGCGACCCATACTAACCATAGTATTATTGTTATCCAGGTTCTTATAAGTGTCATAATTCGTTTACCCTAGATGTAGAAAAGTCATTTCATGTGTTGCTCTGCGGTGAATTATTAAATATTTGGGTATTTAGAACCGAGTTTGTTGAAGTTATCTAATGTTTAAAACAACTTTGATTGCTTTACATGTTTTTCTATACTATACTTATTCTTAGCAAATATTTGTATAGTTTACATCTTCTCTAATCTGTTCATGCATCTATATATTCATCAGTCTATCATCCAACCCTACAATTTATCATATTTCTCTTATTCCGTAACTCTAGTTAGTTCTTAGAACCGAATTCCTTCCCTGTGGGATGGATATCTTTTAAAACTACTTCGCAACTATATACTTGCAGTTATCATCATTTTTCTATTTGATAATCGATATTGAGAACGCCTGTTTATATTTAGAACTCTTATTTTATCTATATAAAAGTGGGGAACAAGGTTTTTGGCACCGTTACCTGATAAGTGTATAATTACACTTATTATCATCTTAATTTTATACATTTAACACTATGAATTAAGTCATTTTTATACTTCATATAAAAGATATCACGTGGTATGTAGTTGTTTTTTATGCAAATGCAGATACTAGGTAAATCTTGGGAGTAAAATGATCTAAAGTGGAATTCCATGAAAAAAGAGTGAAAAAGATGTAAAAAGATGCGTGGAACTTAAAGATTTGGCTTAGGATCGAAGCTTTCAAAGATCGGTAAAGTTACAAGGAGATTTCTGAAGAAAAACTCAATTCATGGTTGCGACAATCATTCGCGGTCATGACTTGTATACTTTAGAAATAGAAGTCTGCCAATCAAAGATTCACGATCACGACTTATATATCCCGGTCGTGACTTAGACGGTTTTCTGGTTTTATCTTCTTAACTACCAACCACCAGATAAGCATGATCAACCGCCATCTACCTCCATCAACTACTAATGATAAGACACCTATCAGAAGTCAACCAATCATGAAAAGGTGCCTATCCATTGTGGATTATATCAAAGATTCTCAACCAATCATAATTAAGAGATGCAATCATTCACCAATGGACACGACTCTTTATTTGGATAGACACAACCCTTTGAACTCTATAAATAGGGCTCTAAACCTCACTAATTTCGTGTAGAAGAAAGGGGTGAAAGATAGTGCATAGTGTATAGATAGAGAATAAATATGTAGTTTCTCTACGTTCATAAGTGTTAGCGAGAAAATGTTTAAGTGATTCGAATCCTCGTTTCAATCACTAGATTTCTCTATATTCTCGAGCGATTGTTGTATAAGTGTACTTGCAAATCACTTATCAATAAAAGTTTTCATTCTTCAATATTCATTTTTTCAATATTCGCAAACAATAGCATCCTAGTGGAGGTTCTGTATAGGTCGAGACTGAATTCAAAGCAGACGCAGGAATTGCGGGAATTGACGAGTCCCATTAAAGAGTTGATACGGTTTGATCAACTTTAGCTTTCACTTGCATACCTTACAACTTTGCTTTGCTTTCTGCTTATACTTTCTATTTCAAAGTTTATAATATGTCTATGTGTCATAATGTGTATTTCATGCTAAGTCTTTTATATTAATCAAGTTATATGCTTTGGAGTTAATTTTAAGAGTAGTTTCGGGGTTAACAATATCGTGTATAATCACTGGATCTGTGATATAACGCTGTTTAGCGAGCAAAAATTTTTGGAATGGTAACTTGCTAAATGTAGCTATGTGAGAGCAACCTGTACTAAGCATAGTCTTGACGTTGTCTAGGTTTATATAATTGTCTTAATTCGTTTGCACTAGGTTCAGAAAAGTTATTTCATGTGTTGCTCTGTGGTGAATCATTGAACATCTGAGTGTTTTGAACCGAGTTTGTTAGATTAGTTTAGTGAATCGTAACATCTTTGTTAAACTTACATGTTTTCTCTACTATACTTGTTCGTAGGGAAAATCTCTATATTTAGATTCTCTAGTCTTCCACATCTATATTTACTCATTTTTCATTTTAATCTTCCTATTTAAAACCTCCAATCTATTTTTATTTTATTTACTCTATTTTCCCTTGTTGATCTTTAGACTTGGTTCCTTCCCTGTGGGTTCCATATCTTTTAAAACTACATCGCAACTGTATACTTGCAGTTATCATCATTTTTCTATTTGAAAAGAGGTACTGACAACACCTGTATTTTACGTGAACAAAATTTTGGCACTATTATTGAGGATAAGCCTTTCGAAATGAGTGTAGCCAAATCTTGCAAACAAGTTATTAAACTTATCAGTAGAAAAGTGGTGAACATTACTAGGGATAAGCCTTTAGGAACGAGTACAGCAAAAATCTTGCAAACAATCGGCAAAGGCTATGAAAGAGGGAAAGAAGATATAACTTTGTTTATCAGGTGAATAAAAGAAGATGTGTTACTTGTCTAAATTTATATAGATGATATCATTTTTAGAGCAGCTGCTATGCAAGGAGTTTAGCAAGGAGATAAAGAGCGAGTTTGAAATGTCAATGATGGGAGAGCTCAACTTTTTCCTTGGACTTCAAATCAAGCAGACACAAGACGGAATTTTCATTAGTCAAGCAAAGTATGCTAAAGAAGTCTTGAAAAAGTTTGACATGGATCATTCAAAGCCAATGTCCACTCCCATGGCCATAGATATTATCTTAAGTAAAGATAAAGTTGGCAAACCAATAGACAGTAAGTTCTACAGAGGAATCATCGGCTCTCTTCTTTATCTTATAGCTAGTAGGCTTGACATTCAGTATGATGTGTGCTACTATGCTCATTATTAAGTTGACCCTAGAAATTACATCTAGAAACTGTGAATAGGATTCTCAAGTACTTGCAAGGCTCTCTTGAAGCAGGTATGTGGTATCCTAACAACATCGATTTCACTACAAGAGGATTCACATATGCTGATTATGGTAGAGACAAGCTCGATAGAAAAATCACCACAGGAGGATATCATTTCCTTGGAGAATGTCGTGCCTCATGGTAAAGTAAGAAGCAAACTTCTATTGCACTGAGTATAGCTGAAGCCGAGTACATGGCAATAGGAGTTGTGTAGCACAATTGTTATGGATTAAGAAGTAATTGAAGATTATGGTATAAAGTCAAAATGCCTCGAAGTTATGTGTGATAATAAGAGAGCAACTAACCTATCCGAAAATCCACTTCAACATGGCAGGATGAAGCATGTTAATATTAGACATCACCTCATAAGGGATTATGTGCTAAGGGGGGATGTTAAATAGGAGTATGTTCCTTCAGAGGAACAACGGGCTGACATATTCACCAAACCATTACCAAAGGAGCATTTAAATGTTCTAAGGTAGTGCCTTGGTATGGCGAACCCCATGTGAAGGAAAAATCAAGAAATTTGGCTAAGTGTTAAAAATAAAATCTTAACTTAGCCAAAGGATGTAACATGTGTCTAAAACTGTTTACTTTTTAAAGTAACACTATGAGAATCAGTTTCATAGTTAAAAATCAAATCCCACGATTTCAAAAGATGTGCATTTGAATTGGAATCGTCTACTACTAAACTCACCATTTTACTAAGTCGATGAATCAAGTGTTCCTCTCAGCATTGATTTTGATCCCATGTTGTGGAGATACCATGTATCTATGCAAGTTGAGTAAGTTTATAAAAGGTGAAATCTGAAAGGGAGAGAGGTTACTTACTTCTTGAATTATAATTATTTCTCTTTGCAAAAGAACCCTAAATTCCCTTTTATTCTCAAACTTCTCTCATCTATAAATGGCGCTTACCAAAAGAAACCTAAAACTCCAAGGCGAATCAAGGAAGAAGATGTTTATACATATTGATTGTTCATTGCAGATAATTGTGTTTCCATCTGGACCTTATTCACCAAGGTGGAGTGGGATGAATACCTGGATTTTGGTCTGGTGTTTGAAGTGAACAATGAGAGTCTTTTGCTCAATTGATTCATGCATAAGGTCATTAAATAACAAAACATGAGTCAATTCCTTTTTCTTACTATCAAAAGCCTTATCAAGGGCTTTTACTCCACTCTCTACACCATTGAGGGCTTTGAAGATGTGTTGTTGGTGGAGTTCAACAATGTATCTTTCCTGATTTATGCTAATTTAGTGGCTAGCCTGCTGAACAAGCCTTTGAAAGGCACTGTGCTTAGGAAGACTAGAGATGAGAAGATGGTAGCTATCCTAGTAGATTGGGAGCTTCTTGCAGGATATGGATCTAGAGAAATAGCTGCTTTAGCAATGAGCTGGGAAGCAAGAGCTTGTCATGAGCTGCTTGTGAAGATGCTGCTACCTAAGACTAGGTCTTTGAGTAGCTACCTACTACTAGATGCATGTGGTCTGTCATATGGTAGAAGGCAAGCAATGTAACTGGCAATTATTTCTTATGCATCACTTGGCCAAAGTTACTACCATCTACCATTACGGTTACCTCATTACCGCTATAATGAAGGCAGTGCAGCTAGACATTGCCCCATTCTTTGATGGCCTTATGGAGAGGTGATTACAGTAAAGAAGGTACTGGATATGCCACACTTCAGTAAATTGAAGTATAAGTTGGTTCACACCCGCTACACCAAGGCCAAGGATCTCAAGCTGAAGCAGGATAAAGTGGAACCAACGGTGTTCTCTAAAACTGTGCTAAAGGAGGATGAAGATGCGTTTGTGGTCGATTTTGAGAGTTCTAAAGAGGAGACCAATGAGGATGTCCCTCTATCTGCTCAGCTAAAGCAAATCCCAACAACCACTTCCACATCTTCTTCTCCCAAAGCAAAAGCTGGCTCCCAAAAAGTAAGAGCCAACTTAGTAAAAGAAAGGGCAGGAGTCATGCCTACCCAGCCTCAAGTAAGGTAGAGGAAACCCTTAAAGCTAAAAACTCATGCTTAGAGGGAAGCTAAGGTGATACGATAGGCTAAAGAAGAAGAGGTGTAGTGGACAAGGAAGAGACCTTGATTTAGAGGAAGCCCAAGATGGAGGTTAGTAAAGTAACTGAGGAGCAGGGAACCTCAAAGAAAGGTAAAGAGAACCTTGAAACCTTAAGTACTACAGCAACAACCCATCTAGAGGAAGTACTTTCCAAAGTAAGGGGAACTTAGTGAAAGAGCTCTACCACCACTCACCCTGTCAAGCTAAATACCCAAGTGGTGAGCAGCGATGAAGAGGATGTTAGTAAGATGAAGAAATCATAAACAAGGAAGAATCTGCTCTTTCTGAGGCCAAGAATCCTAAGCCAATTTCCACTCAACCTAAGCCTTCTTCTACTCAAGCTGAGTTACCTGAGGCTGAACCATCCTTGGGTCAATCAGCTAACCCCCATGTACCTCTAAATCTTACCCCAATTTCTTCTATAAATCCTACTATTCCAACTTCTGTATATTCAGTAATCTTATTCCTATAAATTCCCCTTCTCAGCCTAAAGATTATCTAAATTCTCAACCCCCAACTCTATAAATTCACAAGCAAATATTCATTCCTCTCGAATACATACACAAGATACTATTTCCCCACATTCTTCTCCTCCCCCTCCAAATACTGAAATCTCAATAATCCCTTCTCGTGTAAAAATATATTCCCATTTCTTCAATTGTACAATCTTCTAAACTAACCACTTCTTCAAACCCATCCTCCACCCTTCCAACCCCTCTAGTTAGGGAAGTTCCTAACGATGAGAACTTCACTCAACATGGAAAAGCAAGTGGTGATGGTATTGAGGCAAATTTTACAACCAATGAAATACCTAAACCCAGCAGTAAGCCAGTCCATGAGGACTTAACTCATACATCTATCTTAGCTCTGATTAAAAAACTACCAAGGAAGCAATTCCCCTCTTCAAAAATTGATGCTGAGTTGGATGGCGTAGTTAGTCATGTGTTGTTGTCTCAAGAATTGATGGACTTGTCCGCTAAAACTAAGGCAAAAATTCCAGAGTTCAAGGAACACTCAAGTATTCATTCTGAATCCCTCTACTTTGAGGAGTTTGAAAGATTCAAGGTATCTTGTTTGTAATTCGCAACCACCTGGAGAAGGAGAGCGCCAAAAGTTTAGTGGACAAGATGGCTCTAATCCTAACTAGGATGTTTGATTCTATAGCACAGCTCAGTGCAGTTGTCACTTCTATCCCTACATCTATTATTGTCACTAACTCGATGGCAGGAAAGATGAAAGGTAGGATTGATGTTGCTGCAGAGCATTTGAGTAGCTTAAACACTACTTTGGTGGCTCAAGCTACATAGTTTCATCAATTTGATGTGCTAGTTGAGAAGATGGAGTCTACCTACAAGCTTATCAATGACAATATTGACGATAGAGTCTCAAAAGCGCAGAAAGCTCTCATCGATGCTAAGGCAAGTTATTCTTAGAGCCAACTAAGTCTCTTGACCCAGATACTGGTCTCTCCATGTATAAGAAGATGAATTTAATGAAGGATAAAGTCAATGACATGCAACACTCTATCAATTAGATGGTTAAAGCTAAGATGTATGACTCAATGAATATCAAGTTCACGGGCACTCCTTATGTCCAAGAATCATTGATATGGAGTCTCAATTGAAGATCGCTAACAGTTTAACTACCAAGGATTTGATCAAATAGCCCATCCCATGCGGTGCCATCATCTACTTCTTGAAGAGCTGAATGATCAAGACATCATGACTCTCAAAGGGAAAGAATAGCTTGAATCTAAAATCTTGCTAGCCATCATAGGAAAGTAAGAGGATTTCCAAGCTACCCTTGACTCCTCTAGCCTGTTCTTGAAGTAAATCATGAAAGGTTAGTTAATAAAGGGGGAGAAGGTAGTGTAAGATCCAACAAGGATGATAATGTAATACAAACATTCTTTATCCAACCGGCCTCAATGTCAACCTTAGGATCCTTAGTCTCAGCAAACTCAACAACAACAATCGCATCACCATCACCAATAGCATTACCACCATCATTCTTCTTCAAGTAATCCCAAAGGCAGATAATCAAGCTCTCAATACCATTGATAGATGTAGACTAGATTGTTAGAACTTGTAATAGGTTTTATCATGTAATCTTAGTTCAAATAACTTTCTCTGAGATGACTAACTATCTTTAATCTTTTAATGAAAATTACAAGTTTGTACAACTAGTCAAAGTTAAGAGCTTCTTAACTTAGCATGAACTGCTGAATGAATTGCATGTATTTTTCTGCTTATAAACTATTGTAAGAAGGTATGTTGAAACCAACCTTAAAGAAAAGCTGAAGTAAGACAAAGTACCAATTTGAAGAAAATTCCTCTAAGTAAGGGGGAGCTGAGCTGATTGAAGAAGATCCACTCATTATGGGGGAGTCCAAACTTACGAAGGAATTCACTCAGCATGGGGGAGTCTTACATCACTTTCTAGGTATTCCTATATCTTTAAACTATCTATTCAATTAATCCCTTCTACTACCTAGTTTGTTATCTATCTAAAATGGAGGAGATTGTTGAACCTAAGTTAATAGTACCTCACAATAATTAAAATGTTTTCTAAATAACAAACTGACTAGGATAGTGAAATTAATTGAGTACTAAGTATACTCTTAATTAATGAATTTTAATTGAGTTTGTTTTAGGGAAAAAAACTTAGTTTACTAAGTAATTAATTAAGTTACGGCTTAAAGTAAGAAAAGTTGGGTGAAGCTTAGTATTACATAGTTTATAAGATATTTACTCAGCTATGCTGAGTTAGCATTTTTGTAATAAAAGCTGAGTATTTTTTAACACTTGGAGAACTAAATGACACATGTGCTACTAACGATTTTTGTGAGAAAATGAATATCCCTTTAATGCTTTTTTGGAGAAAAGGCGTTGAAATTAAAGAAGATATTCCAGTGGTCCTCACAATCAAAAGGTGTCAGTACGTAATGTTGGAGATTCCTCACTAAAGTCCAACGCAAAAGGAATCCTCTGACATACACAACATCTCAGTGTTTTCGCGTAACTCTACAATGTCAACAAGTCAACGAATTACAGTATTCCATGTTGCAACTCACGCAAATCTCTATCAAAATGGATTTCTTGAAGATAAACGAGTTTTTAACGCTTTGGATTAATGGATTAATCTCGTGCTTCCACGTTTGAAATATGTGTCTCTAAATGTCCTAGAATTTGTCTCCAACAGGAAAATCTGAAAGATTTGGAGAGAAGAGAAATTGAAGAGCTGTTAGGATGAGAAGTTTGCAATGGCTATAAATATAAGACTAGAGTAGACATTCAAATTTGGTGAATCAACTTGAATTTCTCTAAGAGCTAAAACTCTAATCAAATACTCCCAACTTCAAGGAATTCCAAATCAAACAATCAACAAACACAATTTATCAAACTTGTTTGTAATAGAGAGAATAGAACTTAAGATTTAACATTGTAAAGGATTCAACATTTCTATAAGTTGAATTCCTATATTCGCATCTTATTTGATAAATATGAGTGTTAGTTTAGGAAGGGTACCGAAACTGAGTTTGAGAGGTAGTTAGAAGGGTGGGTACTTTTTGTAATCTTTTCTACCCATTGTAAAGGCTTCTCCACCTAAGGAAAGAACGAATCACTAGTGGATTCAAGCTTGGAAAGGAATTCAGGGACTGGAGGTAGGCTAGGGGCTGCACTAGGATAAATCTCAAGTGTAAAAGTTCTAACCTTATTTATTTGCCTTTATCGCGTTGATCTCATTCATCATTCTATCTATTTCACTTATCTTACTTGAAAACCAATCCAAGCTAAGTAAAGTACTCAACAGTGATTGAAGTTAAACTATACCAGCAAAGCTGAGTAGTTTATTGTTTTTAGACCCAGCTTAGCACGTTAAACTTAGCATGCATCTAAAAACTCAACTTGGTAAAATATTTATACAAACAAAAAAGAAACCAAGAACTGCATTCACCCCCTCTCTATTGTTATTTTAAGCCATTTAGGACCAACAATATGAAATCCAAAGATGATGTATTGAGCACAAACCCTTATAAAGGAAACAAACATAGATAAGGAAAGTGTACATCTGAGATTTATCATGGTTTAGCCCCGAGCCTACCTCTAGTTCCGAGATCCCTTTCTAAGCTTTAATCCACTAGTGATTTCTTTCCTTCACTAGGTGGAGAAGCCTTTACAATGGGTAGACATAAATTTTTTTATAGAAATATAAGAACAAAGGATTTCAACTTATAAAACACGTTGAATCCTTTTTATGTAATATCTTTGCTAAGATTCTAAGCCTATCTGGTTTCTCTCTAACAAACAGATTAGAAATTGAGTTGTTTGCTTTTGATTGCTTACATTGAAATTTCAGAACGCTATGATTTCTTTAACAAAGTTTCATCTCTTAAAAAATTCGAGATGATTAACCAAGTTTAAAATTTGACTCCAGCCTCTATTTATAATTATAAATGCTAGAAATAGTCATTGTAAACTTCTCATCCTGACTTGTTCTTCAAAATATCTTTTCTTCATAGCTTTCAAATCTACCCATTCAAAATAGATTCCTGGATGTTTAGAGACAATGATTTCAAACATTGAAGTGCGAGATTAAATAGTTAATCTTTGATTTTTCAGAATCTCGTTTCTTCAAGCGAATCCTTTGAGAGAGGAGCACGCGAGATACAACATGGAAAATTGTGATAGGTTGATTTGTTAACATTGCAAAGTTGTGCAGAGACACTAAGAAATGACGCATGTCAAAAGATGCATTTTTTCTTTAGACGCTCTCCGTATTGATAACTTTTGGTTGTGAAGACCACATGAATTTTAGTTTTGATTTCATCACTTTTTACCTAAAAAGTAACGAATGGAATATTATATCATCACAAATAATGTTAAATGCACAAGTTTAATAATATTCTAAGTGTCTCAATATTACTCAATATTTCACTAAGCACATTTTGGGTTATATCACATAGAATATAGAGTACTCAGCATACAGCTTTTCCTACTCTAAGCCATAACTTAATTAAGACTTGGTAAAACTGAGTTGTTTTCCCTAAAACATACTCAAGTAAAACTTCCCTAATTAAGAGTCTACTTACTACTTAATTTATTTCACTATCCTAATCAGTTTGTTATTCCAAAACTCTAAGTACTGTGAAGTATTATTAACTTGGGTTCAACAATCTCCCCCATTTTGGAATAGATAACAAACTAGGTAGTAGAAGAAATTAATTAAATGTATAGTTTATGGATATAGAAACACATGATAAGTGATGCAAGACTCCTCCATTCTAAGTGAACTCCTTAGTCATCATAAACTCCCCCATGCTGAGTGGATTTCCTTCAATCACTATCAGCTCCCCCATACTTAGAGAAATTTTCTTTATCTTGGGACTTTGTCTTACTCAGCTTCTCGTTTCAATTTGGCCTTGGTTAAATCCTGCAACAGTATTATATGCAAGAATAATGCAAATATGACAAGTTAAGAAGCTCTTAACTTTTGATAGAAACTTGTAACTTTTCATTGATAAAACTTAGTCACTACACAGGTATTGTTCTATACTAAGTTTTTACATTAAGCCTTATTACAAGAAAATCTCAATAATATGGACTATCGACACAGCTTTTGATCGCATTGATGTTGAGAATATGAGCCTCCCCTCTTAGTGAGTTCTTGAGATGTTATTCCTCTAATGGACCTTGTGGTTTAGGTTGGATATTTGACCTTTGATGTTGAGTTGCCTTGCAAGCATCTTCAGCTACTTTGTCCCCCTTGTTATCTTCTCCATCACAATTTGATTTAGACATACATTTAAAGAGTCTATTGTAGTTTAAAAATCCTCTTACTTCCTAATGATATCTAGTGATATTTCATTCTCAATTTTCTCCTTTCCTTATATTGAGAGAACCTCTTACTCATTTAGCTCTTATAGCAGTTGATGATGACACCTTGTGAGATTAGTGATCTGATCGAATTCTTGGTAGGAAAATTGTTGAAAGCAATGCAAAAGACCTCTAAAATCAGCTACAGATAGAGAGATCTTCAACTTAGCCTCCATCTCAACACTCCTTAGACACATTAGATGAACACTTCTTACTGTGTAATCTAAGTCATTTGCATCATGTTCACTAGTTTCCACCGAACATTGTATGCTTCCTTGAAGCTCATTTATTTTATCCACCAAGGTATTAAGCTTTTCTTCACAACATCTTTGGTGTTTAACTTCAAGAGAGCGCAATCTGAGTCTAAGTTATCACTTAGTGCATCCATGTTGAGTGTTGGTCTATCCACAGATTTAACAATATCATCCACCTTATTTACAACATTGTCCACCTTTTTGTCTAAGGAGATTCCTAAGCTTTGACATTTTCTCCATCATGTTACACATGCTGTAAGATAAATCTTTATTGATGTTCAAATTCTTGGATAATTCATTGATCTGCTTGTTCATGCTGGTTTTTATTTTGGGTTACTCTTCGCCAAACTTATAGAACTACGCAATCTGGGTTGCTAAAGTGGCATTCAGACTACTCAGTTATTTTGAAGCTGTATCAATGTTATTCTTCACCTTACCTATAATTTCATTTGCAATGATATTTGAGGTTGGAATATATGATATAGTTGCATTGAGCTAAGCTACAGAGTCCATTAGTCTAGTAGGATTAGGGCCATCTTATCCACAAGGCTTTTAGCACTTCCTTCGTCATGTAATTCCTGATTGTAAATAAACTTCCTCAGATCTTCTTGAACTCTTCAAAGTAGATACAATTCGAAGGAATACTAGAGTGCTCATCAAACTCAAAAATCTTTGCCTTTTACTTTACGAAGAAGTTCATCAATTCTTAGGTCAATAGCACTTGGTTTACTACCCCATCCAACTCACCATCAGTTTGGAGATTTGGAAATTTCTTCCTTGATAACTCTCGAATCTAAGCTAGGATGGATGAATAAGCCATATCCTCTTAGATTGGCTTGCTGCTAGATGGAGTTGCTTCATCGATTGTAAATTACCTTGGCAACATCATCATTTGAGACTCGCTCCTGAGCGTAGTTCTTAGTGTGAGGGACTTCCCTAATCAGAGGAATTAGAGTGGTTGAGGTTGGTTATGAAGAAAGGTTAAGTGTAGAAGAAGTGTTTAGGGGAATTTTGGATGTTTGTATAGGTGAAAGTGAAGAAATAGAGGTTGGTTTAGATTTTACAACAGACGGAATGATAGTGGCGGGAATTTGTGGAGGTGGTGAAGAAGGGTTGGTCTTTTCTTGAGAAAGATATGGAGAAGAAATATGAATTGGGGAAGTAACAAAGTAATGTACATCAAAAGTATTTGTAGGAGGAAAAGAAGGATTTACAACAAAAATTGGATAATGATTTACAAAAGAAGATTGGGAAGGATTTTTAGGTACCTGTGGGTTGGCTGATTGATCTAAGGATGGATCATCCTCCGGTAACTAAGTCTAAGTGGAGAGAAACTTAGTTTACTAAGTGTGAAGAGGGGGATGTTTTCCTCAAGAAGAGCATATTCTTCCTGGTTGATAACCTTCATATCATCACTATCCTCATTGCTTATCACTTGAAGTGATCTCTTAGGCTTGACTATTGTAGTCCTCTTTTTCAGGATCCTTTTAATATCGATTCAACCTTGAGCACCTCCTCAACTACGCCAAAATTTTCTATATCTTCTTTGGCCTTCTTTGATCCTTACAGAGAGGCTTCTTCCCTCACTTCTTTGAATTTCCTCTTCCTATCTCTTAGCTCCTATCCCAACTCTGCTACGGACATGTTCTTAATTTTCTCCACAATTTGAAAAGGAGGAAGAGATAATTTGACTATAGTAACTTCTTGCTCTTCTTTCTTAGACTTAGCCTAAGCTTCCCTCTAAGTCCTTGTCTTTAAATTAAGCTTCTTTTAAGGCTATGCTTGGGCAGCCATAGTTGCTGCTCTTACTTTTACTAGGCTGGACCATTTTCTCTGAGCCATAGCTTTCATAATTGGGCTTGCTGGTTCTAGAGACAACTGAGCCCTTGGAGGAAATTCGTCTACTGTCTCTTTACTAGATGTTTGTATTCCATCCATTAGAGAATCTTCATCCTCCTTCAACACATCTTTTTGAAAGATGGTTGGCTCTATTTTGGCCATCTTCATCTTTAAATCCTGGGCTTTGGTATACCTAGAATGCAGTTGAGAAAACTTCAGCTTCTTGAAGTGATTAAAGTACAAAGTCTTCTTGAGTGGTAAAAGCTAATCTTTTTCCTTCTCAAACTTTGAGACATCTATTCTTACTGCCTTTATGATAGATGAAATAAGATAACCATAGTGATAAACTGTGGTTACCTTGGTGAAGTGATGCAATATCAACGTAGACCAGTTGAGCTACTTTCCCCCCACCATATAATAAAGTTTGCAACGCTCAAACTTGGTACAACTAGTGAGAGATCTAGCCTTTGGCAGTAGTACTTTCACCAATAGCTCATGGAAGCTCTAGCTCTCCATGACATCCTTGAGGCATTGATTTTTCCTGAACAATAATTTCCTGGAAGTTCCCAGTCTTTTGGTACATCTACCTCTTCTTCATCATCATTCTTCTTGAGCACAGTACCCTTCAATTGCATGCGCAGAATGCTTCCTATCAACTTAGCAAAGAAGAAACAGGACTTCTTTTCTATTTCAATCATCAAGATATCAGGGTGACCTTGAATGATATAGAGTTTGGAGTAGAAGCTCTTCATGATCTCCTTCATTGTTGGACCATCAAGAAGTAGGAAATTCTTAAGGCTTTGCTTCCTAATAACTATGTGCATGGTCTTGTTTCTAAGGATATCATCATATTCTGCCTCATACATAGGGCCAAAACCTTTCTCAGCAGTGTTCCACTTGACCAGAGTGAACATTGTTCCTTGAGGCAAAATGACTCTTTTAGTGGTGCCATCAACTCTAATAAACATGTTCTTTTGATATTTCAAATTGAGGACATATTGCATCGATCCTTGAATTTGCTGAGAAGATGTCATTGTAGAGAAAATTTGAGAGAAAAGAGATTAGGGTTCTTGAGAGAAATTACTTTTGAGAGTTTGAATGCAAGTAAATTTCTCTCTCCAGCTCGCTCTTCCTTATATAGATATTTCTCCTGCAACATAAGCCAAGATTAAAATTAATTTTGAGATTCAACATGAATTTATCCGACTTAGTTAAACGATGTAGTTTTTAGTTTGACGGTTCCAATTCAAAACGCCCTTTCAATATAGTGGCTTTTTGAGATTTTAACCATGAAAACTTTAACTAACGGTGTTAACACAAAATTAAATATGATTCCAATCTAAAGCTCTTCCTTATATAGGCTTTTCTCCTATAGCACAACACGTGTCTCTTCTACAAGCAATGATCAAGTCTAATGATGAGATTGAACATGAATTTAACCAACTCAGTTAAACGATGTAGTTTTTAGTTAGATGGTTCCAATTCAAAACACCCTTTCAATAAAGTGGCTTTTTGAGATTTTAACCGGTAAAACTTAAACTAGCAGTGGTAACACAAAAAGAAACAGAGTTAAATATATGTTACCTCATCCCGCTCAGCATAGATTTTGGACTTAATTTTCAATACTTAGCTAAAATTTCTAGAATTTCTCCAAATTGGGTTCGCCATTTCAATTAGCTATTTGAGAATGTTGAATTGCTCCTTTTGCTAATGGTTTGGTGAATATGTCAGCATGCTACTCCTTTGAGGGAACATACTCCAATTTGACATCTCCCCTTAGCGCATGATCCTTTATGATGTGATGTCTAATATTGACATGCTTCATCTTACCATGTATAACTGGATTCTTGGATAGGTCAATTGTGCTCTTGTTATCACACATAACTTCAAGAAATTTTGATTATTTACCATAATCTTGTATTTGCTACATAATCCATAGTAGTTGTGCTATACAACTTCTTAATGCCATGTACTCAGCTTCTGCAGTACTCAGTGTAATAGAAGTTTTCTTCTTATTATGCTAGGAAACAAGGCATTCTCCAAGGAAATGGAATCCTCTAGTGGTACTTTTCATATCGAGCTTGTACCTTTGATAATTTACATCTATATATCCTCTTGGAGTGAAATCTGAGCTGTTGGGATACCAAAGACCTACATTAATGGAACCTTGCAAGTATTGGAGAATTCTCTTAACAGTTGCTAAGTAAGATTCTCTGGGGTCAGCTTGATAACAAGCACAATAACATATAGAGTATTGAATATCAAGCCTACTAGCAATTAAGTATAGAATAGAACTAATTATACCTGTGTAGAACTTATTATCTATAGGTTTACCAGCTTCATCTTACTCAAGATTGTGTCAATGACCACAGGAATGGACATTGGCTTCGAATGCTCCATATTAAACTTATTGAGGACTTTTTTAGTGTATTTGGCTTGGTTGATGAGGATTCTATCTTCAGTTTTCTTGATCTGCAATCTGAGGAAAAAGTTGAACTCTCCCATCATTGACATTTTAAACTCGCTCTTCATCTTCTTGTTAAACTCCTTAAAAATCTTTTCATCGGTTACTCCAAAATTGATATCATTTACATAGATTTGAACTAGCAACACATCTTCCTTCCTTCACTTGATAAATGGAGTTGTATCTGCTTTGCCTCTTTCATAGCCTATGTTGAGTAGGAAGTTGGTCAACCTTTCATACCATGCACAAGGTAGTTGCTTCAATCCATAGAGATCTTTCTTTAATTTGAAGACATGCTCAAGATTCTTCTCATCTTCAAACTATGGGGGCTGGTGCACATAAACTTCCTCTTGAATGAAGCCATTAGGGAAAGCACTCTTGACATTCATATGAAATAGTTTGAAGATCATATGGGATGTAAAAGCACAGAGAATCCTAATTGCTTCAAGATGAGCTACAGGTGCATAAGTCTCATCATAATCGATTCCTTCTTACTGGTTGAATCCTTGTTCTAATAGCAATGCCACCTTCATCAAGCTTGTTCTTGAAAACCCATTCGGCGTCGATGATTGATTTCCCTTTAAACTTAGGCACTAGATCCTAAACATCATTGCACTTGAACTAATCCAATTGCTCTTGCATTGTTATCATCAAGTAGGCATCCCCTTCTACATCTTCAAATTTTTTAGGTTCAATCAATGAGGTGAAAGTTGGAGGCTTATCATCCTACTAAGCTGATATCATTGGATTATGAACATCACCTACAATACTTTTGATTGGGTGATTGCCATAAGTTCTAATCTCTCTTGGAAGACTCAGATCTACTATGGGAGTCTCTGCGTTGAGTTGTTTAGGCTGAGGTTGATCTTCTGCTTCATTGAAGTTGATTGAAAGATCTTCATCAACTTTAACTTCCTCAATTTCTGGCTCTTATGCTGGGTTGGGAAGCATAGAGAGTGGTATGTTGAATTGATTATTTTCTTGGATTACTCCTTCATCTTCATCAGATGGATGTCTATCTGCATTGTTAGTTTCATCAAAATCTACATGCATAAACTCCTCTAAAAGACCAATTTTCTTGACATATTCTATATGCCCTGCTTTTAGTTGAGTAACCCAGAAAGATACCTTCACCAGCCTTCGGATAAAAGTTACCTAGCTACTCCTTGGTATTTATCTAAGATGACTAATCTTAGGCTTGCGCCCTCACTATAGGTCATAGGGTTTTTTCTCCAAAATTGGGTGAATTAAAACCCGATTTAGGAAATAACATGTTGTGTTAATAGCTTCTCCCCAAAAGTACTTTGGTATATTATTATCACTTACCATGGATCGGGCCATCCCAACTATGGTTCTATTCTTCCTTTTTACAACCCCATTTTGTTGAGGCTTATAAGGAGCAGAAAATTTGTTGTTAATACCATGTGCTCAACAAAATTCTTCAAAATGAAAGTTCTTAAAATCATGTCCATGATCACTCTGGTGTCTACATATTTTAGTTCCTAGTTCATTCATTATCCGGTAACTGAGTTTGACAAAAGACTCCAAGGTTTCAGCTTTGTTACTCAAAAAGACTACCCATGTGAATCTCATGAAGCCATCCACAACCACCAAGGAAAATCTCTTTCTACCCATGCTCATAGGTTGAACAAGACCAAAAAGATCCAGGTGGAGGAGCTCCAACGGTCTCTTAGTTATTACATTGTTTATTTATCTAAATGACTTTCTAGCTTGCTTACCAAGTTAACAAGTTGAGCAAAGCCTATCTTCTCAAAGTTGATACTAGGTAAACCCACAAGTAGTTGCTTTTTGGCCAGTTTGGACATAATGTTCATATATATATATGACCCAACCTTCTATGTCAAAGCCGCGAAATATCCTCCTTAGATATGAGACACACATTAGTGCTAAGGGATAAATCAATCATATCAACATTATTGATTCTAAGAGCAAAGAGAATAGTAGAATCAGTCATACAGTCAATAATTGAGCAACTTGCTAAGTCCAATGTAACTCTCTTGCCTTTGTCTTAAAGCTGAGCTACACTAAGCAGATTGAACTTGAGTCCTTTGATTAAAGATACCTCTTCAAACTAAGGAGAAACACCCATTGTGACACTTTCAACTATCTTAATCTTTGTGGTTATCTCCAAAGCTAACACTCCCATCGCTTTTACTCTCCAATGAGATGAACTTAGTTTCATCTCCCATCATATGCCTCAAGCACTCGCTATTTAAATACCTTATTCTAGTTTCATCAGCGGATATTAGGCTCACTTGCAAAATAGTTATGTTTTCTTAGGTACCCATGCTTTCAAGTTAGGTCCTCCTTTGTTAGTATTTCTCAAGTTATTCTAGTCATACTCATTGTAGTAACCATTTTATACCTGCACATGATAGTAGCATGTCCAACCTTCCCATAAAAGCCACATGCCGATTTTGGTTTAGGCTGGTTCACTTTCTTCATTAAATGAGATTTCTTCCCCTTGTTAGAATTGTGAGTTTGGTTACTCGGAGCTTGACTATTTGTTGGATGAGGAACCCATTTCTTCTTTAAAGCTGCTACCTTAAAAATTCTCATCTAATTGCTTAGTGAGCTTACCATTATGACATTAATGATTCTCGACTTTTTCTTGAACAAAGAGGATATCAAGAGATAAGGAAGCAATTGTGTCTTCTTGATCTTCACTTCTCCTCACTAGTTGGTTGATGTTTTTTACTGACTTGTTAGTCATTTTTATAACATTGAAGAGTATCTGGGTGAACTCTTCGATAGAAAAAGGGATTTCAGATTGTACCTCAGTTTTGGGATTCTTCCTTTGTTTTGCTCAACTCTTGAGTCAGCAACAAATTTATTACCTTTTGAGGCAAAAGCTGAGCTCTTACCCTTCTCATTATCCATCACCATCAAGTAGAGGTTGGCGGGGTCGGGTGCTTCTTCGTTTGATGATGAAGATTCTTTTGAATCCTCCATGTGGCAACAATTGCCTCTTTTTTTGCCTAAACTTCTTCTTGAATATGTCCTTTTTAGATTTAGGATAGGATGACTGGATGTGACCTTTAACACCACAGCCAAAACATTTGATATCATTATTATATTCCTTCTTTTATCCTTCCTTAGCTCCTCGTTGCTATTGGGTTGGCTTGTTTTTGCGGGGAAACTTCTTCTTGTTAAATTTCCCATCCTTCTTCATGAAGCACTTGAATCTCCTAGTGAGAAGCGCCAACTCCTCATCCAAATCTTCATTAGTGGATTCGTTAGATGATTCAGCTTTCAAGAGAATAGATGTACCCTTTTTCTTCTTACCTTTACTCCTCTTGGAGTCATCATTATATTTCCTCAAGGATATTTCCTAAGTCATCATTATTAGATCATCACAGCTGTAGGTCTTTAAATCATGAGCCTCCTCGATAGTGCTCTTCTTCGCATCCCACTTTAAGGTGAGAACTCTAAGGATCATCTTAATTATCTCTTCCTTAATGAATTCCTTACATATCCTCTTCAGTTCACTAATGATGGGAATGAAAATGGTATTCATGGATTGAATACCCTTGCTCCCGACCATCTGGAATAACTCAAATACCCAAAGTATAAGATTGATCTTTGACTCCTCACTTTATCAGTCTCCTCATAGGTGAGTTCCAACTTTCTCCATATTATTCACCACTTTTCCACTGTTAAGTTTAATATCTTTACGGTTCCAAAAGGATGTTCGTGAGACTTGGCTATACTCGTTTAGTAAGACTTATCCTCAATAATAATGCCAAAAACTTGTTCAAGAAAAACGTAGGTGTTGTCAATACCCCTTATCACATAGAAAAATGATGATAACTGCAAGTATACAGTTGCGATGTAGTTTTAAAAGATATCGAACCCACAGGGAAGGACTAGTGTGAGCGGATGACACGGAGCGGTGGACCGAGAGCGCACGATTTCATAGGCGCGATCCACCGGGGTGTTTAAAAAGAAGGAAGAAAAAGCACCGGGTCTGGGACTCGGGAAAAAGGTTTGAAAGAGAAAAAAGGTGAAAAACGTTTAAGATCTATTCGAACCCGAATCTGCCATTTCTTAGTGTGGAGTCGCCACCTGGATTAGCTCTTTCCACGAATTAGAGTCCTGTGAGGCTTAACGTCCGGGGGACGGCCCACCAAGACACAGTGATTCGGGTCCGGGATAAGTTGCTTATTTCTTAAGTGATCACTATATATTACATCTATTGAAAACCATTTTCTTTTAATTGTGCATATTCGCACTTAGTCCATTTTTTAAGTTAAATGCATGGTTCACGTATTGCGAAATAATAAATCATTCACAAAGTGGAAAAATGAACCATCCACAAAAGCGGAAAGTAAATGCAGAAAAATGAAAATTACAAGGCTTCAAAAATCAAGGGATGCAACCGCCCACTATCCTATTAATTACATTTCTCATAAAATATTTGCAATACCCGAAGGAAAATAAATCCTAAACATACATCTAACCTGCATCCACAAAGGTTAGCACATGATATGGCACATATGTCGATTTGATTTTGGTGAGACCCGTATAGCTTAATTAAAACATCGACGATTTAAAGTTGTTAATTTAAATAAAAATAGTTCATTTTTATTTACATGTAGGTTGGTTAATTTTATTAGTGAAAATGATCGCATGGCAAAAGGTGAGGTCTGTTATCCGGGAATATATTTTATTCCCTTCATGGGGGTATTCTAATACAAAAATTAAAAAGAAATAAAAGAAGAAGAAGAGAATTACAACATTTATAATAAAATAAAATAATTCCTAGGTTCACATGTAGAAGGAAATTAAGAAAAAAAGGAGGAGCACAAAATAAGTAGCTCTAGGAACTCAGAGGTTTTACCCTTTTGGCGTGAATCCACTTCGGCGTGTCCGTTCGATCCCCGGGAGCGTTCCTCGTTCGTTTTGGTTTATTGTGATTTAATGTGAAAAGTTTGATGTAAAAGTCCAAAAATATTCATTTAATTCTTGGGATTTTACTGTAATTTAATTGGAAAAAAGAATTGGTTGGTTGGAAAATAAAGTGTTTATTTATCCAAAAGATAATCAGACCCGGGTTCTAAATTTATTTTAGACCCGAGGATATCTGAGGATTTAAGAAGAAAAGATGAAGAAATTTTATAAAAAGATGAAGAAATTTGAGATCCGAAAGTGTTTTA
>CATIWQ010822646.1:0-16331 GCA_949673415.1 Euphorbia schlechtendalii
TTATTTAATTTGGTTCTGTGCCTCGGCAAGATGTCTCGCTGACATGATCTCGGCGCGGAGTGGCGCCGAGGTGTTCATCAGTTTAGCCTGTGATTTTTGGATCTTCTGATGGGCCTGGGTCTTTAATGGGCCTTGATATCAATGCATATTCAATTTTGGGTCTATTCTCCCAAAATAATTTTTGGATCTATTCAGTTTGATTTAGTTATTTTACAAACTGATCAGTGAACACGTAAAATCTTCCTAATACTATAAATAAAGAAACTTTTATTATAAAAAAAAATCAATGCATTTTATCTATGACTCACATTTTTATTGAACTTTTTCCCTTCTCATTTTCGAAAACGAATGAACCGGAAGTTGAGGATGAAAACACATGCGTGGAAAAGAAAGAAGATTGATAGTAAAAAAAGAGCTTAAGGGGTTTTGATTTAGTTCCATACACTATACATCATCCATCCAATTAAAAGTACACATGTTTTTGGGCCGGCGACCGAGCTTGCTTCAACGGATCGGGTTTGAACACTCATTTTTCAAGAAAACCCGGCCCGAGCTCGTCTAAGCAGAAAATTTATGGGTTTGACTTGGTTTTTTTTTAAATATCCAAATCCGGCCCGACGAATAATTTTATATATCTATACTTTGAATTTATAAATATTTAAGATTTTAAATTTTATCCTATTTAATTTATATACTTCATTACAATAAATGTGATTAAATATTAAAGATTTTAAGTAAATATTGTAATTATATTAAAAAATTTAACATATTTCGGCTTTTTTATATTATTTTTCTATTTAGTTTAATAAAAAAGTTTATAATAAAAAAAATATGCTTGGGCTGAACTTAGGAATGACCTTGTAAACTCGACACAAGCCCGACAGTCTAAATTGTGGGTTTGTATTAACGTTTTTAGTAAAAAAATCCTACCAAGCCTGGCTAGGCCCGCCCGACAAACAGATCTAATTAAAAGGGACAAAAATATGGAAAATAGTAATATGTAGCGTTGAAAATGAAAGGGTAGTTTCATGGAAGCTAGTAATTACATTTTCCCTGCATACACAAAGTATAGTTTGAAATTATAATTAATGATGAACAGAATAAAGAAAAACAAAGTTACGTCATATAACAACGAAATTAAGAATTTGATGGGAAATTCTTTCAAATTTTAACTATGTTATACGCATGTAATCATACAAGATTTTATCCATTTACCACATGTTGCATTTGAATTTTCTTTGGCAATGTAACTGCTTCTACAAAACCCGGTATTATTACTAGAAGTGTTAATGCCAAGGAAAAGCAACATGTAACATATGAACCAAATTTTGCAAGTGCATGTATAAAACAGTCCAAACCTAAAAAGAAAAATGTTACTCATTAAATTTTAATTTCTTTGCTATGATGTACTATTGTTTTTTCTCTATTCTCTTCATCGTTATTTCTTTCCAAAAACTATTATATATTATATAATTTCAAAGTATAATTGTGTATGCAGGGAAATTTCATGTTTTTTTTAACTAAAGCGAGGATATGGTGAAAAAACTTGGCTAAGATCTCTTTTTATTCTCAAAGTCATAACCTAGCCTCCAGCCTTCTATACATTCACTTATTTCTATTTTTATCATTCACAGTCCATTAAAATCGTTGAATAAGAGCTCTTTTAATAATTTGCTTGTATTTAGCTTGACTTCTCATATCAAGACCTAGTAAAGCTCATTTAGTACGTACAACTTGGAATTTGTTATATGGTTTTGAATAAATTTAATTCATTAAACTGTTTTTCTCAAATCTATTATAGTTCCTAGATACCATATATTATTTATACTTGTATGTCAGTTTACAAATATGCATACACCACTCTAACAAATATCAACTTGAGTATCTCTTGCCCAACTATGGATAATTCAATTGCCAAAAATCCACATATTTAAAATTGTGTCCCATAAAATAGTTTCACTCAAATTATTTATCATCCATGTTACACATATGTGATTTGGCACATTAAACTAGCCTACATCTTCAAGTTTAACCTAATTGCATGACATAAATGGAAAACGAGGATCGAAATAGTAATTTTTGGTTTAGTATCCGTCTCTTATTCACACCCTATCTCAATTTTGGGTCATTATTTAAGCCCATTTTATTGTTTTGTGAGGTGGATTTGGATTTGTAAAAAAAGCTATACCGGCTCTGTATTACTATATGTTTTTAATTTGTTTAAGAGAGTTAGATTTTATAAAAAAAATTTGTTATCCTGTTAAATGCGTCAAATTCAAATTCGAAATCCCTACCATATAATGAATTAGTTTGGAATAGGTTTCCAAAGTTCAAAAGTTGTAAAAAAATCTTGTGAAGAGCTTTTTATGGGACAATATATGACTTTTTGGCTTAAAAATTTGTGAATCCGAACCTAAATGAATTTTATAATGAAAAAGTAAATTATAAATAGGTTAAAAAGTTTTGGCTTTTAAATTATCACTTCCTTCTCTTTAACAAAATAATGGCTTTTAGCTTCTTAGGAAGAAGAAGATCCCATCTACTACCCGCATTCCTGTGCTGCTGTGCAGCTTATATATTGTATATAATTAGTTAGGTGGAGAGTTGAAGAGGAGTCTTTGATTGCAATGCAAGCTTTTTTAGTATTCTTATAATTTGCTAACTAATTAATGATTATGTTTTTACGTATGGGCTTTTCTCTTTTTAGCCAAATATAATTCCAACTTCTCATCCAAGCTTGCTGATACTTATTCCCGAATTAAACTCATCTTAGAAAGAGAAGATTTTTTATGTCCTGCTACTTCAAATAGTTGGCCAATAAAATATACTTAACATCCTCACCATGTTTAAAAGGTACATAGAATCAATACCCATGGAGCGTTACTTTAAGTACGAAGGAATTCAATTGAACTTAGTTAATTGTATATATAAAATCACAAACTTTTTTTATCAAACATGAAATAACTCGACCTTCATCAACTCATGAAATATATATATTGTAGTGCAGTGGAAAGAAAAGACAGTTACGGTCGGTAGGGTCACGTGACAGCAACAGGGAAGTAGTCCAATGAAAATGCTGTCGTAATGTATTTTTCAAATTTTGAATCCATTATTCGTTTGGGGTAAAAATTAAAAATGGTCCAATCTCAATCTAAACTCATAATGACATTTTCCACTCCCATGTCTCTCACATATATTTGCTTAGAAAACAAAAAACAGCTCCCTTTCCAAGTTTGCGCTTCTCAAAATTAGCGTAGCAGAGCAGAGCAGGTTTTAGCCAAAATGGCACCCAATGCCAACCAAGAACACCATAAATGCTGGTCAGTCCCTTCTATTTCTATTCTTAATTTTTTAATTCCTCGTCTGAATTCTTAAATTGCAATAGGAATAACAAGAAGAAGATGGAAGGAGATGATAATAATGGAGTTAAGACAATCGATTGCCTTAGAGCAAGATTACTTGCTGAGAGGAATGCTTCTAAGCTCGCCAATGAAGAAACTCTATTTTTGGGCCATAAGGTTTGCTTTCTTCTGTTCTTGCTTCATTCGTTTTATTATATATCAAATTCAGTTCAGATTGTTTAATTTTTGGATGGATGGATTGGATCAGTTAACGGAGCTGGAGAACAAACTCAAAAAAGAGACCAAACTGAGGAATAAAGCTGATAACAAACTCAGATCTTTGATAAAAAAGCTGCAATCTTTGAACATTATTTCACCCTCTTTGCCAGCCTTAGACTCTTACTTATCAGATTCATCTGAGATTACTGACTTTTCTTCTACTTCTTCTTCTGCCCGCAAACATTCCCACTCCATATCCCTAATCCAACACCAACATTCCCCCAGGTGATTATTCTGCTTTTATTTTTTTTATTTAATAATTTTCCAAATTAAGACAAGCTAATTGCAATATTGGCTTCAGTTCAGGCTCAGGCTCAGGCTCAGGCTCAGAAGGTCCTTCAATGGAGAGGGAGAAAGAGAAAGTGGATAACTCAATGGCAATAGTGGCAGTGGGTTTGAGTACAGTCACAAAGAGCAGTGGACTGATTACAGTAAACAAAAATGTAAGTGAAGTTCTTGCAGCATTAAAAAATGCCAGAGAAAAATTGCAGATGGAGAGAAAAAGGAATTATATTTATGACTAAAACTGTCCCATTTTTTAATTCAAGTGTTTTTAATGATATAATCAGTTTGGCAAGTGAGTAATCAGTAGATGTGATATTATAAAACAAGAAAGCGACATTTGGACATATGATATTCTGTTTGCTTTGGGGAAAACTAGAACCAGTTTGAGGAGTAATTAAGTTAATGTAATTTTGATAATAAAACATGTGATAAAAAGGTGAATTATTTGGAGGTTTGCTGTTGAGATGATGTGTCCCAAACTTTATTAATGTTTTCATTGTTTTTATGTTTTGCTTTGAAGTGGTTGGTAGAAGTGAGTCAGATGATGCCTGTGACTCTCTGACTTTCATTCACATGATCACTTTAAATGTTTTTATTTTTGAGCTCAGTGCCAAAACTCATACTTTTTAAATTTAAAATTTAAAATTTTTCCTTTGTGGAAAATAAATATTGTCTCCTATAATTTCGTTTAAATTTTACAGCATGTGAATATTTACTAATTTATTATCTTTCATGTATGTAACCTAAATTTTCTAAATTTTTTTTTTTTTTGTAAAGTTAAGCTTATTGTACCCTAATCTTTTATTGAATTCGCAACAAATTTATTGAACATATTGTAGTTCATTTTAAAAATTACATATTTTAAATGTAATAGCAAATAGCTTTATACTTTTTTCAAAGATAATTGTAAGACATAACATTCAAAAAATCCCATTTAGTAAGAAAAACCAAGAAATAAAATCAGTAATAAAACTTAAATGGAAAATAATGAATTTTTAGAGGAGACGTTGAAGAAAAAAGAGTGACTGGTTGTCCTAATTACATTTAGTGGGAAAAACCAAGAAATAAAAACAATAATTAAACTTAAATGGAATCAATAATGAATTTTCAGAGGAGAAATTACAAAAAAAATGAGTGACTGGTTGTCCTAGTTACATTTAGTGGGAAAAACCAAGAAATAAAAACAATAATTAAACTTAAATGGAATCAATAATGAATTTTTGGAGGAGAAATTGCGAAAAAAAAAAAAAGAGTGCCTGGTTGTCCTAATTAATTGGTCCTTGGAAGGCTGGTGAAAATCCAGTCCACCCGGGACTATATGAATAGAAAAGAATAGCTATCCCATTAGAAGAGCCCATTTTCCATTTCATTGGGCTTTACTTAAGGGCTCAACTGAGTCTTGGGCCTTCTTTGTTTCCAAGTCTTTAGCAGTCGCTTCTCAATTGCTTTAGTTATTTCAAAAACAACAATTATAGGCAATGATACATTTGATTTCAGTTAAATTAAAGATAAAAATTATAAGAAACAATACGTTGGAAAAACAATGGAAAAAATAAAATAAATAAACAAATCTTCGATCCCGATTTTTGTCTCTCAGATGTGGAGGTGTCAAACAAATTGAGATATCTGTCATATGGAGTTTCCTTATCCGACCTTCAACCAAAATTAGATATAATCAGTAGAATATGTATACAAACATATAACATAAATAAATAAAAACAGGTTAAGAAATTTGAACGCCGATAAGCTGAGTCATGTCGAACGACACTGTCATTAAAGGATACTTCATAGTTCTTTCCAGGATTAAACAGCTCATTCACTCTCGATTTATGAAAGTGGAAACAAGAACAGAAATGTAATATCATATTAAGAATTTTTGGGAAAAATATTGAACACTTCAATTGCTCAAAAGAAACCTAACACAAAATGTATGAGATATGAAAATTAGAAAGTATATATAATATACTAATGTCTAATCAAATTATGTATTTTGTTTTATTTCAACTCATGATGGCTCATCGTATTTATATTAAAAAATATAGTTGTTAAGCCATAAACATATTCAATATATGATTTTTACTTTTGTCATAAAACACAATAAAAATAGGAGTTACAATAATCATAATATAATAAAATGAGTAACTCACAAATTAAAAGCTAATTAAAAACATTTAGAAGAATTATAAATACACATCCATTATCACATGTAAAAAGCTTTTGATATAAATTAAAAATTTTAATTGTATATACTATAATTATTATAAAACTTATTATCAAATATATCATAACATAAAATGTTACAAATAAATTTTGTAACATATAAATTATTTCTTTTAAAATTACATAAAATTCAACACAATAAACAATTAATAATAACCACAATGACTAACAGTTGTGTGCATGCACGCATGTGCATGACTAACTATAACACGTCATGCATTTTTTATAAAATCCTAAACTATGAACCATTTTAATACTAAACAACACACGACAAATAGTTCATTGCAATAGCAACAACAACATAAAAACATCTAACATGTGTATCAAACATGAAATTTTTTCATTAATCAAGTCAAAAGGAAAAAGAAAATATGAGGATTTTTAGTTATATCTTTCAGTTAATTGTTTCAATAATAAAAAAACCGTCAGAAACACTTAGATTCATCGAATCTTACTGAAATCACATATAGTCAAAAAAGTTTTATAAATAATTGAAATTGTGTCCATGAAACTTTATCAGAATATCACGAGGATTAATTAAAATTGTGCATTACGTGGTAATTTCAAATTTAATTTGCAAACACACTTTTTCCTTTACTTCTCCATCTGGCAAATCACACTATATATAAATAATTACATTCATTTCATTAGTTTACTGTATGAAAAAAATCGAGTTGGTTTGTACTATGATTAATCTCAATATATATAATCTTATACATACTTTTAATGATAAAAATGTATGAATTCAATTGATACTTTTTTCTTTTCACTTTTACAACTCATTATATTGGAGAAAAAATAACAATGATATGCTCGGCATTTCTATTTTTTATTCTACAATGTATTTTTCAATTAAGAGTTAAATTTATATGTCAAAAAAATTGATATTAAAAGTTGAGAATTTCGTCCACACATTTGGTAAATTGATTTGGATTCATTGAATTTCACTCAAAACACATAGAGATGTGACCACACAATACGTGTCAAGTAAAAAAGGGGGGATATTTAGTTGGTCAATCTTTATGCTTAACAATCAAAGGTGGAAGTTAACATTTATCGAAACTTTTACTTTTCAATTCTTAACTTAAAAGAGTTTCGTAAGGAGATTTTAACTTATAAGATAAATAATGGAATGTTTTTTATAACTTTTTTTAATTTAAAAGTTAAAATTAAGACAAAAATTAGATTAAGTTAGATTTAATTTTTTAGATAAATCACTTATAAGATATAAATTGAATAAGTATAAGTTTTGAAAAATACCCCGAGGTACATTTACAATATAAAATGAGCTAACGTAGGTTTGTGTGACAAAAATTTATTTTCATTCAATTTTTTATTTTTGTCATTAGGTTTTTTCTAGGTTAGTTAGTGAAATAAAAGAGGTACTTAGGTAGGAAGGGCTAAGCATGGAGAATTGGATGAGAAGGATTAGAGAAGAGACAGTTGCAGAAACAAGTTGAAGATGGGACTAAACCATTAATAATGCAATAATTAAGATTTGATAAGTCATTTATAATTTGTTCTTCATTTTAGGAGTTCATGCATGCACCCTCTTTTCTTTTTTTTACCTCTCTGCTACCTGGTCCCCTTTTGTCTTCCAATCTTCTGCTTTCATATGGCTAATATATATTTTGAATTTTCTAGTTTATAAATTATTTATTGTAGTGTCTTTTAATACGTAAAAGTTCAAAAGCTAATATATAGTTTACCCTTTTAATAACGATGACCGAGGGGGGGAAACACCCCTATATATATATATTCTTATTTCCATCGACCATTTGTTAACTAAAATTATATTTTATTCAAATGAATATGTGGGCAATAAATAATATGAAGAAGTTAATGCATCTGTTACTTTCATATGAGTCAGATATTCACCTGCATTTGTTTTTACTGTGTCACTTTACCTTCTCTCGATGTGCACATTTTAATTTCTGGTCGGTTTAACTTTTTATAAATGTTATTTTTCTGATTTTTCTCTTCAATTGAAAACTAACATGTAATATTTAGAGAGCGAACCGATGCATTTTTTTACAATTTCAGATATTATCTAAAACTTCAAAAAATTTGGATGACATGAACAAATTTTGGGATGATTGATGTATTAAACCTCTAGAAAAATTACTATGTTTGGTCACAAAGCTTTATTGCAACCATTAATATAAAAATTAGGTTTAATGCATCTACACCCCCCTAAACTTGTCCAAAAATGGCTGTTGCCACCCTGAACTTTGAAATGTGACAGATAGTCCCCTGTACTTGTCTAAAACGCGTCACTTTACCCCCTTATGCTAACCTGGCTTGCTACTTGGATGACCATCAAAATACATGTGCTTGAAGTATGCTGGTGAAATAGAAAATAAATAAAAAAAATCTCTAACATTCTACTTCTTACCATTCAAAGTCTCTAATATAAGTTCTTCGTCTTCTTCAAAACTTCATCTTTATTCTAAATATTTTCTTCAATTAATGATAATATTGTATCGATTCTTGGCTCGCCATTTTCATCTTTTTGTTCTTGAAATCGATATTTTTACGAGGGAGTAAAGTAAAACGTTTTAGACAAGTACAGGGGACTATCTGTCACATTTCAAAATTCAGAGCGGTAACAATCCTTTTTGAACAAGTTCAGGGATGTAGATGCATTCAACCCGAAAATTATTACCACATGGATTTAAAATAAATTACGGTATTGTTCCGTATAAAGTTGCAGTGTCATTTATTGTGCCAAATCTTGCATCTCTCAATCCTATACATTAATTAGTCAGCACATTTTTCTTTGAACCGTAAGTATAACCCACAATCTTACTAAGTAATACTAGCCTAGATCATCCAACCAAAATGGTACTAATAATAGCTATATATTAGCACAAGATGTAAACTTCACGTCTATTTCCAACAAACTCAATTCACTTCCTTAAATAAGTTAAAATCCTAAAAAAGCACAGAATTGTACACTGATAAAACCATTATATATGTGTACATGTACATTTTGATTCTATTTTCAGTTTGATCTAATATTGATTGGTAATGGTTGCAAGACCAGGAAAAACACTATTGCGTAACTAAGTCGTGAATGTTTGGATGAATTTAAATATTCAAATTTGAAGGAAAAATAATACTTTTACATGGAAAGAAATTTTGAATGAGATAAAAGGACAAGTGATAAAATAATTTTTTTTTTTCTATTAATCGCTCGTTTAATCATTTCACCTTACGCAATCAAGATTGGTACTATTTAGATCGTGGTGTGCGGAGTGACACATATGCCTATGACTCACACGATAGACATATAATGGCATAGCAATGAATATTTAACAAAAGTTAATGGAAAAAAGGCTTTTGGAAAGTGACGAATGCAATATAATTTGAAGTTGAACATAAAAAGGCAAAGCCACAAAAATCTGAGCCATGAGAAAAGGCACTCGCACTCCCCACATAAAATTGAAAACTTAAAAAGACAAACCACAACAAGACAACAAATGTCAGCGTATGGTAAGCATATTTCATATCTATTATCTTCCCATCCTTTGCATCTGACATCAAAAACTGATGATCTTCTGTCTTAAAAATGGCTCCAAATTAAACCCCTTTCTCTTATCTATTGCCTACTGCTCCCTCTCATCTCTCTTATCTCGGACCAAACTCTGTCAATTGCAAATCCAAATGCTGTTTTACAGCTCACTTCTGTTTCTTCAAACATGGCACACTTGAAAGGACCAAACTTACTCTAAGCTACATACTTCCAGCACACCTCCATGTTCTCTCTTCTCTCTTTATTACCACTGCCTTCCTGTCTCTCTTTTCACTTCATTTGCCCCATACCCTTTTCGTCTTTTTCCGACATTCTTCTGGGTATTTAGTTTCCCCAACTGGGTCTGCTTGGTTTCAGCTTGAACATCTCAAAAATAGGATTTTTACATCATATTATCTTCTGGTTCTTTTCAGTTATTGAGATCTAAAGAAAAGATTTGATCTTTAAGTTGGTTTTCTTGAATTAAAAAAATGGTAAAACCCTGTTGGAGACCTAGGGTTAATGATGATGCTAATGGAAAAGTTGATGGACTGTTATGGTCTAAGGATTTAGGGAATCATCTTCATGGGGAATTCTCGATGGCTGTGATTCAAGCCAATTATTTGTTAGAAGATCAAAGTCAACTTGAATCAGGGCCTTTGAGCTCTTGTAATTCAGATCCTCAAGGTACTTTTGTTGGGGTTTATGATGGACATGGTGGAACTGAGGCTTCAAGGTTTATCAATCAAAATCTTTTCCCCCATTTCCAGGGTATGTTCTTTCTTCTGTTGGGTTAATTTAACTACATGATTTTTATTGCTAAATATGTAAAAGATTAAATTTTTATGCATTGTTATTGTGAAAATGTTCAGTTAGCTTAAGTCTATTGTTGCTTGTTTTCTGTATGTGATGCAGCTATTGTGTCTGAACATGGAGGAGTATCAGAAAATGTACTAAAGAAGGCATTCTTAGCAACAGAAGAGGATTTTCTTTCCCTCGTGAAAAAACAGTGGCATAGTAAACCCGAAATGGCATCAGTTGGTTCCTGTTGTTTAGTAGGAGTCATATGCGAAGGGTTGTTGTACACTGCGAACGCGGGAGACTCGCGAGTTGTGTTAGGGAGATCCATGAGAGGAAACAGAGTTAAAGCCATACAATTATCAGCAGATCACAATGTAAATGACGAGTCTGCGAGAAATGAGGTTCAATCTCTGCATCCCAATGATCCTTACGTTGTTACTTTGAAGCACAACATATGGCGCGTCAAAGGCATCATTCAGGTGAATGGACATGCCCGGAATGAATGAATGAATGAATTCGACTTAATTAGCGTGTATTTACATGTTAGTGCTGACTTTAGTGTTCCTTGTAGGTCTCGAGATCGATTGGGGATGCATATCTTAAGAAGGCACAGTTCAACAAGGAGCCTCTGCAGGCGAAATACCGATTACCTGAACCTTTTTACAAGCCCATTCTTAGTTGCGAGCCGTCAGTTATAGTGCATAGACTCAAACCAGAAGATGAGTTCCTGATATTTGGTTCTGATGGTTTATGGGAACATCTTAGCAACCAAGAGGCAGTCGACATTGTGCACAACAATCCTCGCCACGTAAGGATCCCATTTGAACATTAATCGGACGAAACAAATATGCTTTGCCCAGAATTCT
Organism: Euphorbia schlechtendalii; assembly: GCA_949673415.1. Lineage (NCBI taxonomy): Eukaryota > Viridiplantae > Streptophyta > Magnoliopsida > Malpighiales > Euphorbiaceae > Euphorbia > Euphorbia schlechtendalii. The sequence continues at coordinate 11,307 of CATIWQ010822646.1, forward strand.
CTTAACTTGGAATATTGTGTGTGTTGTAATACAGGGAATAGCTAAGAGACTTGTTAAAGCGGCACTGAAAGAAGCAGCAAAGAAAAGAGAAATGAGGTTTGCGGATCTAGCGAAGATCGAACGAGGTGTTAGGAGACATTTTCATGATGATATAACTGTCGTGGTGGTGTTCTTAGATTCTGACAACATCAATCTTAGCTGTCCGGTTTCCATTCGAGGGGGAGGAGGTGGAATTATCCTTGGATCAGCCAATTCATAGGTGGATGCCAAAACATCAAACTGGAAGTAACAAAAATGTGTGAGATATAACTTTGGAAGTAGTTAAGTTTTAGATATGAAAATGTTTAATTAGTTTCGTGTACTCAAGATATGGTGTAGATGCCTCGTTATTACATACTAGTATTCTCTTCCACTTAATAATCGTAGGACAAACAATCAATTTAATTCTCCAACTTGTGAGGTCACTTTGAACTAATATGATTTGGCATCAGTAAGAATTGTATAATGATACGTAGTTAAAACTCAATTTTTTTAATTAAGTTGGAAGCAAGTAATCTAGTTGGAACTTACTAAATTGAAAGAATGAATTAATATGTTATCCATATCATGCCGGACCTATTAGAATATTGAAGCCTCTCTAGCTTACAACCAATATTGTCGTCTCACTCACGACACAACCACTTAAGGGGTTACATTTTTTTTTTCATTATCTCCTGCGGTTTTGCCATGTCTGTCTGTTGGACAAAGATTAGAGGAGAAAGATTCCAGAAGTTAATTGATAAGAACAAAGAAAGACGCCAATGAGCTGCCTCAATTCATATAAAGATATCAAGGTTTACACTACCAATATCGAGTCGAAAGGAAGACTTTAGAAATAGCACTTCTATTTTCTCTATCGATCAATAATGAACCTAGACAGATTTTTTGTTACTGGGGTTTGGTCGAGATCTTCGACTCCAAAGGTGATTGGATCTTATAATTGTTTCTCAAGCTGCTGAGAGAGAGGTTTAGTTGCACATAACAGATGGCATATAGTGCAAGAGCTTAGACGTCTTATTTCTTTGTTTTTTTTGTTGTTGTAAACATTGTCAATTTATAGCATATATACAAACATCAAAGGTGCATAACAGAGTAATACAGTACTATATAACTCACAACAAGCTAACTCACACTTGGAAATCCTAACAAGAGTACTTGTGCCATATTACATAATCATCGAAACAAAAAACTCATAATGTTCAGTACCGATGTTAGAAAAATCCAATTGAATATAGCTCAATTAAAACACCTCTCAAAAAATAGAGGTGAGAGGTCCTGGATTCGTTACCCAGCCTCTTCCAAAAATCCATATTTATCGAAAACAAAAGTTAGAAAAATCAAAACTCATGCAAATTCTGAAGCAATTACCAAAAGTAAATAATTAGCCACACTACAATAAAATATAATTATACATGTTCTCCAAAACCTGTCCACCCTGCCTCCATCCCATGTATGTGCATCTCATACAAACAACAAAAGCCCAGATGCAGTGTTTCCAATCTCTCAAACGTTACAAATGAAAACAATCCCAGAACTAAACATGGTACACAATCCATGATCAAACCTACCTTTTCTGCTATGGCAATTCACTGTGAGGCCATTTAAAAAACACCAACACCTTAGTTTTGTTCACATTTCCTAAAATCAGCTATTAATATCAGTAATTCTGGAGCATAATATTAAGATCTACAGTTTCCCATTTACAATTTTTTTAGTTAACAGGCAGAGCTCGACGTCGTTGACTAGTTTTACCTTCAAGGAATTTGAAATGCATCACGCATGCCACTTCAAATTCACACCTCATGATCAAACTTCAACAGCAGTGTTACGCAGACATTTTGTTGCTTACAATCTAACAATCTATTCTAATTTAGATATAATGCAGAAGTACCTAATAGACTAATTAATGTCATATTCACGCAGGAAACCATGATATGAGAATGCTAGTAACTGAAAATGCAGCTTCAGACATCAACTTCAAATACTAGTAACTGAAAATGCCAACATAACTACAGATCTGCTTTGTAGTTGTAAAAGTTCACTTGCTCAACGTATTTCCTGATTAATAAAAAAATATACTGAAATTTATAGTTCCTAAACAAGTCAATGCTATACCTGCATAACACTGATGTTTTGTGAATGATCAAGACGGTGTTGCAAAATGCAAATTCCTGTAAGACATGTCCCATCAATGGGAATGAAGACTTGTCCAATCAGAACTACAAATCGCTTCACATATTTTTTGAAAATACAGACATATATATATATGCAGAAAATACTTACCAGCAGCAAACTTAAATTCAGAATTTTAAATTTATCACTGATTTTAGACTATGTTAGCAAACTATGGTGGTTTTTCATTACTTAAGGCCTCACAGCAAATTGATAGTAGATGCATCTGAAACCACAAAACCTCACCATCACATCACTATCTTATCAATGTTGGTAGAAAATCACCCCTCCAAAATCGAACAATACCCAGGATATCAGACAAGATCTAAAAAAGGAACAGAAATCACTAAGGAAGTCAGAAGTTAGAACACCGGACCTGCAAAACAATATTAAATTTACAATCTTAGCATATTACTATTTCAAACGAGCAAGCCATTGTGCAAATATTATCCCAATATAATCAGTAACAGAAACTGCAAGCAATACCTAGCATTAAAGGAGTAAAGGAGGCAAGTTCTTCTTAAGCCCCTCCGCCAGCTTTTCCTGTAATTGATGCCTTCTTAACAGAAAGACAGAAAAAAAGAAGGGAAGGTAAATATTACACTAGCATGTTCACCAAGTAGTATACTATTTTTTGCAAATGATAAGAAGGTAGCAAATAAATATATATATATATATATATAAGGGCCTTACTGGCTTAATATCTCCCTTGCCATTAATTGGAAGAGCATTCGAAGGTTGCGAAAATCTGAGAAAAGTAAAGTAATACGTCAAACTTGACAAAGCCATTGTAAGTTCACATTTCACAACATCTAAACCTACACAAATGTTTTGTAACATCTATCAAACAACTGAAAAAGTAAGGTGAGAAATATCAAACAGTAACACACCTCAACTCCCTAGCTTTCCTTTTTTCTTCTTCAACGGCATTTGTCTTAGAAGTTGGTGCAAATCTTTGAAGTCGAGCTTTTTTCTTAGCATCTTCATCAGCAGTCACAGGAAGTCCAAATCTACGAAAAATTATAACAAAAGATAAAATAAGCAACTGAACAATGATTAGCATTGCTGGAGCAATTAATATTCAAACAGTAACTGCACTAAGACCTCTCAGCTCTAGCCTTTCTTTTTAACTCTTCTGAGTTATTTTTTGTGGATCCAGCCCCAGATCCAGCTGGAGTACCAAACCTGTAGCAAGTTACAAATGGTGCATTATAAAATTGATTCAAGTTAAGACAAAAAATGATTTCCAGAGTAGCACAAAATGTGCATGATTCATAATGTTCAGGGACAATTGTTGACAATGCAATAATAACAACAAAAGAAAAATGAAACAACTAGCACAAAGTCTGATTCCAACAAATCCATTTCCATAGAAACAAGTATATGAAAGTGCATGGAGCAGTGACTAAATAGTAAATACTTTAAAATGAATCAATTCCAAAAGTGATAAACAAATACGCTGAACCAAAACTCAAAATCCAATTGTAGTCAAAGAGAAGAAAAAGATCCAGATGCTGGAGCAGAGTGTTCAAATTGAAAAATGAGTCAAACAAATGCATGCCTATTCATCTTCAATTCAAAGAAGACTATAGCCAAAATCAATAAGATAAATAATAGTATGCAAAACATAGAATGTATCGCCAATATGTTCAGCATCCAGATCATATTAAATAAGCTTACAAGTTAATAACAATAGTTTCGAACGCACAGCATAACTCCCATGTACACTATCATTATCAATCAAACAAACAACAGTTATGACGAATTGAACAGCCAGCACATATGAAAACACGTTAATAGGCCTAGATCCCTTGCATTGCATCATCTGGAAACGCAACTAAAATTCTCCAAATTCGTCGAACGAAAAATAAGAAAATCTATCAACAACATCACAAACAATCGTTCTAAAGCGAGTTCAAAACTCCAAAGAAAACGAATTATATTCATTTGGGGAGACACAGTCAAAAACAGTATCCCCGATAATGGGCTAAATAAAGAGAAGCAAAATATAGTAAGAAAAAAAGTTCTGGAAGTACCTTTCTGCTCGAGAATTGCGTTTCTCTTGCTCAGACAGCTGCACGGTAATTCCGAATCGCTCAGCCCGGCGGATTTTCTTCTGGGTGTCGGAAACAGGTGAGGTAGTCCCAGATGCGGCCGCAGAGACCTTGGCAGTAGTGGAGTCGTCATGGTCCTTCTTGTGGTCGTTGGATTCGGGAGAAACATTGGAAGGGGATAGATCTGGGATATCGGAGGAAGGAAGCGAGGTAAGGTCAATAGAATTGTTAGGGTTGGGTAGAAGAGAAGTATCGTCGGAGGAGAGTTTATCAGTAACAGCTGCCATTGATAATGAGAGTAAAGGGGGAAGAAGGAGCGGATAGAGCGAATAGAGGGGAAGGAGATGGAAAGAGAGTAGTCGTAAATGGCGCCGGAGCAAGGGATTTGAAGGGCCGTTTTCTGCAACTAGACCTTAATATTAGACTGGCACAGGGATATTTTTGCCCTCGTTTGGCGGTCAATGTGTTTTTTTTTTGCCCCAATTGTTTTCACTGTTTACTTTTCTACCCATATTTTTAATATTTAGTGCTTCTATTTCCTTTTAGTTGTCTTTCAGCATCTTTCACGAATCAGGACAAAATTTGATAGAAATACTAGTAATATTTTTTATTGGCTCGATGAATCATTAGCTGAATTGTTGAAAAAATACTTATTTGCCCATAAAATTTTAAGGTGATCCCTTATTAATTACTTTGACTTTTAAAAATCGTATTATTTTATTCCATAAACATTATTAGAGCGAGAAAATTAGTAAAAAAA
>CATIWQ010822659.1:0-14718 GCA_949673415.1 Euphorbia schlechtendalii
GTGGATATCAAATAATATTAATTATCCAATATTTTCGGGGTAAATAATAAATAAAAAAATACAATTAATATTTAAATACGGATCCGGGTCCGGATCCGGGTTTCATTACCCGGACCCGGACCCGGATCCGTTTCTTGGACCCGGACCCGGATCCGACGGGTCCAAAAAATCGAGATCCGGACCCTAAAAAACGGATCCGGATCCACGGATCCGGACCGGGTCCGGGATCCGTTGCCATCCCTAGTTCAGGTACGGTTCCGGTTCCGGTTCAAACCTTAATATAGGTTAGATTTTTAATTTTACAAATTTAAATTTTAATTAATGTTAATTTTAAACATTTGGGTTTTAATTCATGTTAACATTGTTATATGTTACAAGAGAATATATTATCTTAAATATGTAAAAAAACATATATTTATAGTTATAAATCATTACAAATATCATACTTCACATATTAAGCTACTAATTTAATACTTGTACAATTATACAACTTCATTTAAAAAAATTTAAACTAATAAAAGCCAGAATTACTACTTAATATTTATATTTTTTGGTACATTTTCAATATACAAATATATATATATATATATATATATATATATATATATATATATATATATATATATATATATAAAATAAAAAACCTTATCTTCCCTGAATTTCTCGGATGTGACTTGAATGTAAAATCACTAGAGGTCACAGTTCAGTCTCAACCGATTGGCCAGGACCTTATTAACACATGTAGAAATATAGGAGAATTTATATTGACAATCAGAATTTAAATTAAATTTATGTTGAAATTGTTTGGAATCCGACCTGTTTAGTTTTTACCTATTTGATTCGTTGCCTTTCTAATTATCATCTATGCTTAACATATTTAATTTTAGTAAATTAAACATTCATCAAATGAAACAAATACAAATACCATCTTTAAAAGTACGAATATATTTTATTGATCATACATGAATTGACTATAGTTCTAAATTGTTGCTGAAAAATTACATATATTGGACATGAAAAATATATAAAAAATTACAAAATCTGAACGGATCAAATAACAAATAGTAAAATTAAAATATCTCCGAATAGATTAACAAACAATTTCAATATCAATTAAATTGGACTTAATTAATATATTCACAAAATCAAATGAATAAAACTAGAAATCAAATTCTGACTCTTTTGAATCGAATCAAAAATACAGAAAAAACATATAATTTCAGCCTATAAAAAACACATTTATCCAAAAAGTATTCAAAGTCTTCTTGTTGTAAATACCGCATAAATGTTATTTATAAGCAAAATTGGAGAGAGAGAGTAGTTTTAATTGGATGACTTTTACATGCAAAAACATGAAGCCAAAACCGCCTCTTCTCAAATACTTCCTTCTCTCCTTTTTTCTTTGTCTCCCTCTCTTTCTCTTCTTCTTCCCTCTCCAACCAAACCATCCTCCGCCAAAACCACCGTCCGACGCCGTCACCACCACCATCAAAGATTTAAAAATCCGGCGAGGCTTCACCTCCTACGATTCTTACATTCAACGTCAACTCAACAAAACCCTTAATCCCAAACTACGAAAAATTTGGACCACTCGTGATTGGGACCGGAAAGTTCAAGTCTTTGCCGGATTTTTCCAGAATCTAAAGCAAAGGAATCTCCTATTCAACGATTCGAAGGCTTTGAGCATCGGAGCTAGGGTAGGACAGGAGGTAGAGGCGTTGAGACTGGTCGGAGTTAATGATTCCGTCGGTATTGACCTCGTGCCTTGTCTGCCGTTGGTTATAAAAGGGGATTTTCATCGGCAGCCGTTCGACGATGAGACTTTTGATTTTGAGTTTTCGAATGTGTTTGACCATGCGCTTTACCCGGCGAAGTTTGTGACAGAGATTGAACGGACGTTGAAGCCTGGAGGGATTTGTGTGTTACACGTGGCGCTTTCTAGACGGTCGGATAAATACTCGGCGAATGATTTGTATAGTACTCGGCCGTTGATTGAATTGTTTAGGAAATCGGAGGTGGTTTATGATCGGAAGGTTGACGGGTTCGGGTTGGATACGGAGATTGTTTTCAGGAAGAAGAAGAATTAGCCGTCCTGATATTTTTTCTTTTTAATTTAGAAAATATATATTTTTTAATATGTTTAATTGGTTTTAAATTCATAATATTGGTTAGATATAGTTGTTTTTGTCTATAATAATATTTTGTATTTACTCTTCTTGTTTGCTTGCTTAATTTGTTGTTAATATTCGTTCAATGTGTTGATCAATGAAATTAAAGTTAAAGGAGACTGAATATTAGTTTGGTTTATCCGCAACTATTTGCTATCATTAGTATATTTATTTTTGTTGTTGTTAAAAAAAACATTTGTTAAAAAAATTATAATCCAATACTCAATGAGTGAATGGAAAGTCATGACTAGCAATTATTTTTACTTCTTTTTATACAAAAATTTATTAAGATCAATTATATATAAACAATATTATTTATCAATCGCAACAATGAAATAATATAATTAAACCATATGTTAACGATTGTCATTTATATTCAAAATTTCTTATTAGTTATGTTGGAAAGTGAAAAACGATAACACGGTTGATCAAAGTTTCATGCAAAATTACATGTTAGCGACTGTCATTTTGATCGAAATTACAATCCTAGAAGAAATCTCAAAAGGGGAATATTTTCACAATAATTTTGCTAATATATTTTTCGAGCGTATATACCCACTACAAAAATAAGATATTTCATTTGTTATAGTTTTGTTTTGTATTTATTTGATTTTTATGTACTATAAGGTGTCAAAAGATCAATAGACTGATATTAAAATATTATAAATAAATATAATATTATATATTGGATAAAGTATAAGATATGTCATGTATTTACCAAAGTTTGCATTAAGATAATGAAAATTATTTTTCGGTTAAAATGAAGATGTTATACATAGAGTTTAAACTTATTTAACGTGTCAATAATTACTATATTTATTTTAATAATTTACATCGAAATTTAAACAACTTTCATATATATATATATATATATATATATATATATATATATATATATACATACATATACTTTCTTTAAAATTTATCATATCATAAATGATATTTGCATTAAAAAATTTAAAAATTGATCCTAATATGTACTATAATTTTATTAAGAAACTTGCGAAATTTCATTTTAAAATTAACAAAGTATCCATTTATCAAGATCTAATATTAATAATCGATTTTTGCCAAAGTTTCAACCACCTACATCATTTTAGAAAAAAAGAATTGTATCTATTTTGAAAAAAAAAATTAAACATAAGACATGTTTTTATACTTAATCATTTTATATTTGCTTAATTTCTTATTATATTGCAATTAATCATTCGTTGCTGGATTGTTGCAAATAATTTTTTACCTCTAAAATTTATAGTTTATGTTGTTGAAGAAAGTTGTTGATTTTACCAAATATCCATTGATAGTCCCCAATCGTGGGGAAAGATGTAGAGGTTGATAACCATACAGTGAACGCAACATACCAAAATCGTGAACTTATTTCTTTTAGATATCAACCAATTAAAATGGCAAAGTTATACTTAAAGTCAGCAATGTAGACTTCCTACATATCTAGGAAAAGTTTCTTTTTCCAGACAAATATGAAATTTTGAAGAGATTGTTTTTCGAACCCAGGATCTCCGCCTTTGTTTTGGAAATTATACCAACTGAACTTCACTTAATTGATCTAGGCAAAGTTTTTAGTTTCAAGTTTTGACTATTATTAAATACATTTATTAGGATGCATGATGATAAGCCTTAAAGAGTTTAAAATTTTTTTAAAGGAAATTGCAATTGCGTTTATCATTAAATAAAAAGAAAAAACATCATTTACTTCGTATGTTATTCGAACCTAAGACCAATAAATATCACAAATTCGATTTTAACCACTATACTTAGAATATTAATCATGAACATGTGACTAACATTAAAAAGAGTCTCAAATAAGATTATTTGGTCGAAAATAATTATAATATTGATTCATAAATAAAATATTATAATGAAAGCCATAATGGGCATTTTGATAATTGAGAAAATTTATGGTTGCAAGAAAATAATGGAATTCAAGAATAATCAAGATTAACGTAGAATTAACGCAAAGCTAACTAATTGGATAAATGATGGAGGAATAAACTTTCAAGTTTCTTCTTTAGCAGACAAAGAGGTTATACTAGTATCTTATGATTCACTTACACCAATAGCTTTTTTATGTATACAAACAAAAATCTCCTCTCTTTTCTTACTGCTATAATTTTCAATAGTTTTGTAATCAAATCAAGAATGGTATTGCTTGAAAAAAGATATAGATCAATGTACGTAAAATGAAAAGATTATAGTTTTTAATACAAGTTGATTACAACCTTTCTAATGAAAAACAAAATACAAAAAGATGAAATGTGGGGTTATGAGTTCAAATATCATAATTAATAAATTTGACAAAAATACTTCATATTTATATATAAAAAAGAGAAACAAAAATCATTACTATACTCGGAGGATAATTATAGTAACAAACTTATAATTGTAGAGACAATTTTATTGTTGAAATTCAATCAATCATCAGATCCGATGTATATTATTTCTTTAAAAATACATGAAATTCAATTGTATCAAAATACGAAAGGTGTGTGAGAGAATGAAGAAAAAAAAATCATAAAAAAGTTTCTTTCTTCATGTTTGAGATAGAATGAAAAAAATAGCAAAGTAGATAAAAAATTAATTTTTTTAACACTGATCTTGTAACCGCTTCAGCTTAGATTTTATCTATAGTCATTCACTAGAGTTGTTTTGTTTCCTCTATATAACATTTCTATCAGGGCAGTGTTGGACTGAGCTTGCACCGACATTGACACTCTAAACGTTGATCACTTTCAAAAATGGTAAAAAAAATTTAGCTAATATATTGGTAGCGCCATTGTTCCTAGTTAAGTCACAAGTCAACTTGGTATTTCAAGTAAGGTCAATTTATTCTTATATGAATTTTCATAAAGGGCATCGTACTTTTTATTATGTATTTTTGCTCGATGATTTGATTAAGGTGATGCAATTTTTCTTACACGATTGATATATCATCATAACTAAAAATACTTAGTGCATCATAATGTGTTTCAAGTTATCTTCAAAAATCTCATGCTGCCTGAACTTTGAAAATGATCTCGTATGTCACTCATCTTTCAAAAGTGCATCGAATAACTTCCTCAATACCACATGTCAAATTCTGGTTAGTTTGACTTTCAAATATATAATTTTTTTATTCTGTCTCTCCAATCAGAAGTTGACACATGTTGTTCAAAGAGTAAAGTGATGCACTTTTTAAACATTAACTACAAAGTCATTGGAAAAGTTTAAGGGGTGGAATAATTTGGTGCATCTGATGCATTAAGCCTACCTAAGAAAGCTGAATCACAATTGAAATCTTTGAAATCCAATAAAACAAGAAATAATCTAGTTCCAATGTGAAAAGAGAAATAGGAAAGAAAAAACATGGTAAATGTGTTTTTTGTGGTTTAAAATATTGTTATTGCAATGCTTGCAATATGCATGACTATATTGTTGTCCATTTTCCATAATCATTGGAATAACAAGATCGTCCATGAAGTTGGGATCAATGCAAAATCCATTGTAAACTTAAGGCTGTTCCCAAACGACGAACTTTGCCTATTATCATTCTCACATCAAATTGTCGTCTTTTACCTGTTTGATATCAAACATCAACACCAGTTTTAAATATTCGATTACGAACATCAAATGAGTGCTTGCATGCATATTCATCAACATAATTTTAATCTATTTTTTCCCAAACTTCAAAAAACATTATCATGCATCATAATTAGGGACGGTAACGGGCCGGATCCGGACCGGGTCCAGCATGGACCCGATCCGGATCCGTTTGAATATGTTGAACCCGAATCTGTCAGATCCATAATTTTATGATCCAAATCCAACAGATCCGGTTCCATAAACAGGTCCATGTAATTAACATCAAATTCTTAGTTTCAACTTCCATACTTGTACATTTTACCTTATTTTAAATAATTTACATGATCATTTAATTATGTTTATGCAATTGGATTTACGTGGATCTCAAATAATATTAATTATCCAATATTTTCAGGGTAAATAATAAATAAAAAAGTACAACTAATCTTTAATTCCGAATCCGGGTCCGGGTTTCATTGTAAAATCCGGACCCGGATCCGTATCCGTTTTCCTAGACCCGGATCCGACGGATCTATAAAATTAAGATCCAGATCCTAAAAAAGGGATCCGGATCAGGTCCTTGCCATCCCTAATCAAAATACTAATTAGGAAAATGAGAAGCATACAATGCAAGCATCCTAAAGCTCAATCTACCCTCCAAACAGTTCATCCTAAAGAAAATGAAGTAATCATTCCTTTTTTCTTTCATCCTTGTGCTGTCCTCTCTTCCGGATGTTAAGGCAAAACCCGAGTCGCCATTTGTCGACGGCAGATTCCGGCAAAATGCTAAGCAATCCCCAAAGAAGGGAATGAGGCCAGTAAGGAGTGCAAAGAGGCTCGCAGCCTATCCAGCGTAAGCCTGCCATAGCATATCCATCTGTTGATGGCGCGAAAAAGGAAGATCTCTTTATTGATGCCATCTTCGTTGCTACGTAAAGAGGAACCTACATCAAGAAACTCTCGGTTAAGCCTAAAGCAAAGAAAACATAACTTTTGCAAATCTTGAATCTAGAAAACGCCCTCAAAACCATTCTGGGACACGAGAAGGTATAGTTTGCTATGGATATTTTACAACGAAGCCTAGTAAATACTATGCAGCAAGAAATGGCAGGACGGCCCTTTGAATGTTTCGTTTATAGGAAATTATTTTTCGGCAACACTTCATTTTCCCCCCTAATACAATGACAAAAACTTATGAGTTACTAATTTCATGCTTTTTCTGTCTTTATCTCTAATGCAACAGCTTACAGCATCACACTAATATCTACTATACTTTGCAATAAGTTTCAAGATTTCATCCCAATGTCGAACACATAAAAAATCGAGGTTTTCTAACACCTAAAAATTCCGAAATTCTAGTGTATGTAAATACAAATACTTGAATATTGTAATTAGGAAATGATAATCAAGGATTAACAAAAACAGAAAAGAACATTAATGAAGAATTCAATTCAGCAATCCAATCCAAAGAACAGTACCTGACACTGCACATCAATCCCACTGTTCTTATATTCAACATAAAGGCATCTAGAAAACTGATCAATATACCTGGAAAAACAATCACAACAACATTAAACAAGCTATCACCAGCTCAAAAACATTCAAACAGAAGGCTGAAAATCTGAAAACTCACGCTTAAGTGGCAGCATAAACAGCATAAAGAGGGTCAGAAGGAATAACAATGGCAGCACCAGAACCGATATTAACAATAGCCCCTTTCTTCCTACTCAACATCCCTGGCAAAACTGCTTGAGTAACCTTTGTAGTCCCTTCAACATTCACTTTGATCAAATTCCTTAACAAATCCTCTTCCACTTCATGAAAAAACCTAGCGTACGGATATGAAACCCCAACATTATTAATCAGAACCCCAACATCTAACCCTTCAATTGTTTCCTTGATTCTCTCTACGCCCTCATCTAAATTTCCGCTGAAATCAACAGTAACCGTTTTGATTTGGGTTTTCCCATGTTTGGCTTGAATTGAATCAGAAACTTCTTTTAGTTTATCAGGGTTTCTCCCTAGTAAGACTAGATTAAGCCCCTTTTTAGCTAATTGAAAGGCGAAACCCTTACCAATGCCGTCAGTTGGTCCGGTGACAAGAGCCCAAGATCCATACTTTCTCAGATTCTTCGCAAGCCGTAGAAAATTGACGTAAACCCAGTTGAAGAACACGAATGAGAATTTCAGAACCGATAAAAAAACCCAGAGAGAAAAGAGCGAGAAGCCAAAAAGGCTGGACCTTTAACTTATCAACACAACAGAGCTCCATCGGAGAGCAAATAATTTTCTCCGATCTGAGAGTTGGGTTTTGTTCAGTGGAGTTAAATAGACAATACCCAGAAAGAAAAGAGAATAGTGAAGGGCTTGGGACTGTGAATTTGGTGACAATGGCAGAGAGATTTGATCGGAGATCAAGAGAAGAAGCGGAGGAGATCAGCGGTTAGGCAGAGGCGGTTGGGAGGAGGAAAGATTTATGGAGTTGTGTAAGGGAGATAGAGAAAGGGAGGCGAAGTAGACGCATTTGACGACTAAAGATAACGACGGCCATAACTGAACGTAAGAGTAAGCTTATATCTCTGTTTCAAATACTAGTAAAAAACACCTAACAATTATTACTACCACATTTTAATAAGAAAATTATTCAAAAGTTCCTCATAATTTTATTTAATTGTTAGTACAAGGGTGTGATTTCTTAGCTAGCAAACGAGGAAGAGATAATTGTGGCACCATTTGCACTCTTACAAGATGATTGTGGTACACGTTTGTATAGTTATGTAGTGATTTCTATTTTTGTATTTAATGATCGTATCTGATTTCACACGAGTTGAAAAAGTCAAAGTAATAAACATACGTATATTTTTACTTACTCATGGACTATAATTTTAAATTTATCACTTTTATTCATAAAAACTTTTTATTACTTTTGAATTTTCTTCATTAGCGATTTTACTACTACTTCTCTTCTCGCTATAGTTACTGGTGTGAAATTGAATTTGAACCTCAAGATCACTGGAGATGAGTCCTCGCATGCCGATGATTCAAATTGTTGAAGAAACCTTGAAGCTAAGCAACAATAGGATAATAATCCTAATTTTTTTTTCAGAATTAGGTATGGGTGCGAAGGACATTTTGGGATTACTTAAAACTCCATTGTCAACCATGCAAGAGAAGAAATATTAGACTAACATAGATTCTCACAGAAGACATTTCGCATGAGATATGCGTATGAGTATGAGGTGTTTCTCCAAACTTATGATTTATGATTTAAAAGTGTTTTTTTAAATTTTAAAGATTTAAAAATAAATAATTAAATGTTTATGTAATCTGGTTTTTAAATCACTAAATTGTTTCTCAAAACTGAATTTTAAGTCTCGTTGTTAAATATTGCAAGAGACTAAAAAAGTATACTTTAAACAAGCTATTGGATTTTGAATATAACATGGAGACAATTATGCGAAAAGGTATGTATTTTGTATGCTGGCACTGTATTTGTCCATTGTTTTCCGTAGCAACTAACAGTCTACGAATGCCCATTTTAAACGGCTGAATCGCCCAAATTGTACGACTACGATTCTGTCACTACTCACGATCAAAGCCTATTCCAATTCCATATGCATTTAACTGTTTTTTTTTTTTTGCCGCTCACCGTTTTCAATATCCTGAATGTTGCTCATTTTTACATTGGAAGAAAACCCAGTTTCGATAACAGTGTAGTTTAAAGTCTCTTGATAATTATCATTCTCTCTATCTCTAGTTTTCCGGGCTATACTTTTTCACACCTTCTCATCAAGGTCGGAATATGCTACTCTTAAGTTTTCAATTGAATGTTAAACACATGTTTTAGTTTTGTGGTATTCACCTTACTTGATTACTGTGAGTGAATTGCATTTGGTGTTGATTATATCAAAATAGCTTTTCAGTGGATTTTTCAGTACCTGTTAGTGAACATATGCAATTGTGCAAATGGTGCCAGCTGCAACTTCAACTGCAATCGCAAGAGTTGACCAAACGTTACAAGATCTCAGAGTAAGCTTATTTTACTTGAATTATCTTTTATATTATCTATGTTGGATGATATCATGTTCTTTTGTATATCAGAAAAAGGCAAGACCTTTGAACTTGTCCATAGACACCAATTTATTTCTTGAACTTTCAAGAGTTTCAAATAACCATTTGAACTTTCAAAATGCTTCAAATAATCCCCTTAACTTGCAAAAAGCGAACCCATTTGGCCACCCTAAATTCCACGTGTCAGATTTTGGTGGCTTGACTTTTTAAAGATGTCATTGTTTTTCTTCAACCAGAAGTTGACACGTGACATTGAAAGGGTAAATTGGTTCACTTTTTGCAAGTTCAATGGGATATTTGAAGTTTTCTAGCAAGTTCAGGGGATCATTTCGAACTTTTGAAAATTGAGGGGCAAATAAATATATAGGGACAAGTTCATGGGACTTTTTCTCTTGCACTGTCATTTTATTTCTAAAAAGTGAACATCTTTCGGTCTGTTCCGTTCAACGTAACTCATAGTATAGTTTTTTTGGTATTTACAGGTTAATTTTAAAACCAAGAGTTCCAACAAAAGCTGTTTGAGTAGAGCACCTTGAATTGAGAAAAGAAAAAATGACTTCTAAATCTTCAGAAACGGGTATTTCACATCTTAGCTGAGAGGGCAATTTCATACTTTTACAATAAGAAAAAAATATATTGATGTAACTAAAACCAGAAAATATAGCATACAATCATACAAAAGAATCAAAATAAATTGCAGAAAGTAGCGAAAACATGATTTATAGTGGAATCCTGGGAGTTTTTAAATCCTATACTAATCCACTATTGGAGCGATCAATTTTATTAGGTAAGGGTATTGAAGACCACGGAGTACAAAACAAGTTACAATGAAAAACTCAGTTTAAGTTCTCAAATATTACAACACAGAAGTAATAAAAGGCTAAATCAACGCAAGATCTCAGCAAAAAAGGACTAAGGAAACAAAGATTAGAACGAAAACACATTTGGTGAGAAGTTTTAAGAAACAGATGATTCTTCCTTCAAAAGAACATCAACAAAACCTTTAGTCACCACAAAATCGCCTCCATAGAACTTGTCATTATTCCACATAGAAGAATCGCTTCATAGAAAGACTCAGAAATCACAAATCACCTCAGAGAGAAGAAGAAGAAGAGCGTAGAAACTTTTAGGGTTTCAAAGAGAGGAAAAATGAAAAGTCTGGAAGAAGAGAGAGAAGGAAAAATACTTATATACTAAGAGAAACATAGAATGCAGCATTTTGGTAAACAGCTACTAGGTTGAATCTTGAGCCTTGAATGAGCCTTGAACATTGGGCTTAGCTCAATACCAGAGACAATTTCCCCAACATATATATTCACGAATTAACCTTAGCCTCAGATATAGTTACAAAAATTCTTGACATGCTAGAAATCATTTTGTTTATCAGTTGCAATACAAGGAAGCAGACGGTTCCTCTTTTCGCGAAGGTGAAACGCCAGACTCGATGAGTTTTGGAGGTAACTTGTTTGTTTTCGTGACTAATCTATGCAGTGTTTCCTCTGCTTATTCTGTCGTAGATTAGTCGGCTAGTTTCCTCCTGTGAAATAATAACATTCGGTTGGGATGACATGGAAAAGAGCCGGACGAAAAGAACCGAAACGCGAAGGGGCGTGGAAGGGTATTTGATGCGCCATCTTCGCCAGCTCGTAAGAGACCCGAAACTTTAAAGCAGTTTTGTTAGTACTATAATCTATGGAAGGATTAGTTTCCTTCATGGACAATTTTATTACAATGTTGAAAGTACATATGAATATGTTTCTAGTTATTTGATGAATTTTCATTTGAAATTTCGAATGTTCATTGTTTAAAACATGTCATACCGCGGTAAAAAAAATAGACGTTATATGTTTTAATTAATGATGTAAAAAGTAATAAATTACAAAAGTAGAGAATGACAAAAAAAAAATTTAAATCTGTGAAACGTTTTATTAAATGAAATACTCCTGCATATAAACAATAGTGAAATTACGAAAGTAGAAAAAAATTAAAATTTGCTTAGAAATGGGTTCACAATATAAAACTTAGACAAATTTCATCCAAAACACAACGTTTTAATTATTATGGTAGCAATAATATACAATGGGTTTAGCTTTAAAGATTGATTGTAAAAAAAAGTATATTAAAGTTGAGCCAAATTCTATAGTGACTTTGTCATACTTTGCTCCACATCATCAAAACAAAGTTACCATATATGATTTTCTATTACAGATGAATTTTTTCATATTTTGATTAAACAGCTTCAAATTTTTTGTATTTGTATACTTATTACTGATTCAACTTATTTTTCAAAGAAGTGAAAAACAACAGAATATATAGTTTTTTACTTCCAAAAGAAATGTAAATAATAAGTTCTTTTTTATAGTATCAAAGTTCTCTTTAAAATTCCAGTCCCAAAAATATAGTTAAAAAATGTAAATGGTTACAAAATTAATTGTTCTTTGGTGATGGAAAGGTTAATTAATTAGAAAGATAAAACGATATATCCTGAAAAGTGATAAATATTTGTGGTACAAATCAGAGTCAAAATATTTTTTTGCCTAGAATAAAGGTTTATCCCTATTTTGTTGTTCTCACAGAAATATTCAAAGCAAAAGAATGCCGTAAATCTGCTACAAAAATGGAGGATCACTCACTGCCACACCAATGTAGGAGACGCGTGAGTATAAATATGCCAAAGGATTGCAAGTTTAATTCAAGCTCTTCAAAAAATAACGATAAAAAGAAAAAAAAAATTTCTAATAAAAAATAAAAAATAAAAAAATGATGAAATTTGTGTGTTTGTCCCTTATGTTCATCATTTCATTGTCCTTTTCATCAGTATGCGATGCCCATCTTCTCTTACTCCATAGTCTTCTCTCTAAAGCCAAAGGAGGAGGTGAATGCGCTGAAGGTGATAGCGGTAAATTTTCAGGTAGAGGCGTTGGTAAAATCTTTGGAGGAGGTTATGGTACGGGAGCAGGCGGCGGTTATGGCTATGGAGGAGCCGTTGGGAACACTGCTTTTGGAGGAGGTGGTGGCGGGACTGGAGGAGGCGCTGGTGGTGGAGGTGGCGTTGGCGAAGGCGGCGGCTCAGGAGGAGGTCTTGGCGGTGGTTCTGGCCTTGGAGGAGGCGCTGGCGGAGGTGGCGGTTTAGGAGGAGGTGCTGGCGGTGGTGCAGGAGAAGGTGCTGGAGGAGGTGCTGGCGGTGGTGCAGGAGGAGGTGCAGGAGAAGGTGCTGGAGGAGGTGCTGGCAGCGGTGCAGGAGGAGGTGCTGGAGGTGGTGCGGGAGGAGGTTATGGCGGAGGTGTCGGAGCTGGTGCTGGCGGAGGTGCAGGAGAAGGTGCTGGCGGAGGTGCCGGTGCTGGTGGTGGTGCTGGAGGAGGTGCTGGCGGAGGTGCAGGAGCAGGTGCTGGTGGAGGTGCGGGTGCTGGCGGAGGTGCAGGAGAAGGTGCTGGTGGAGGTGCAGGTGCTGGAGGAGGTGCTGGCGGTGGCGCAGGCGGTGGTGCTGGTGCTGGCGGAGGAGCAGGAGAAGGTGCTGGCGGAGGTGTAGGTGCTGGTGGTGGTGCTGGAGGAGGTGCTGGTGCTGGCGGAGGCCTTGGGGGTGGTGCTGGAGGAGGTGCTGGTGCTGGCGGTGGTGCAGGAGGAGGTGCTGGCGGAGGCCTTGGCGGTGGTGCAGGAGGAGGCATTGGCGGTGGTGCAGGAGGAGGTGCAGGAGGGGGTGGTGGAGGAGGAGGAGGCTTTGGCGGGGGTGGCGGTTCAGGAGAAGGCTCAGGCAAAGATAAAAAAGCTTGCCACACTTAAAAAGATGTTCATAACTCATGGATCGCGTCCGGTGAAAATTAGGACATTTGTATATATAATAATGCATCCCATCCAAGTCTCTGTGGATGGATTATTGCGATTTTTGTCATTTTTTAATTTGTTTCGGTGTTAAGAAATTTGGGAGATGTCTTTTTAATTCATAATCAACTCTAACTAGTTGGCGTTGACTCTTATCCATCATTCTCTAGTTTCTTCAAACACATGTAATTTTGATAATATTGTTAATAAAAATTTTGGTTATTATTACTTATTTATTTGTGCTTCTTTTATAATTAATAGTAATTGCCTTTTGCCTTTTGCACGAGGGGTTACTACTCTCTACTCGCTAAAAAAATGTTCTCTTAAACAAAAGGGCTACCCCCTACTACTTTCCCTGCAAGTTATTTTGATTAAAACATAACAAACTGTTGCGACAAATTATAGAACATAAAAAAAAAAATCATCCGTTTGAAACACTTTCTTAAATAATATATGTTTTTTAGGAATTAGGAAAATATAATTTTTATATAATAAATAAAAACAATATTTTAATAAATTTGGCATCCTAATAATCTGTAAAACAGTGTATAATAGAATTCAATATATGAAAAAATAATTACTCAAATTTTCTATTATTGTTTTTTTAGCTTACATTAAATGGAAAAAAAATCTCCAACCATTCTCGAACTTGACTTGAAATTGGGATCTCTAGAAACCACAGCCAAGATCTCAGTCACAAATTTTCTATTATTGTTGATTTTTCATTTTTTGTAATATTATATAACTGATAAAAAAAATATAAGCAATTTTTAAAAAATTCTGAATTTTAACATACAAATTTAACTGTAAGTTCAAAAGATAATTAAGTACTTAGAATAAATTGAGTTATAACTTTTAATAGAGTTCCAATTATTGAACATGTGAATGGAAAAAGAAGGAAAAAGATCTGCTATCCCCAAATTGGTGTCCCCTTCCATGTCTCCCATCCATTATTTGACATGTGTAATTATTAATTCGTTTTTTTATTGTTTACATTTTCTCTTTCCTATTTTCTAATTTCTCTCTCATAGAAATGGACCACGTGTCAAATAATGAATGGAGAGACATGGAAGGAGACACCATT
>CATIWQ010822763.1:0-18754 GCA_949673415.1 Euphorbia schlechtendalii
GATATCTTTTAAAACTACATCGTAATTGTATACTTGCAGTGGTCACCATTTTTTATATTTGATAAGCGGTATTGACAACACCTGTTCGTATTTTGAACTTTTATCTTATCAGTAAAAAAATGGGGAATAAGGTTTTTAGCATCGTTACCGAATATAAGCCTATCGGAACTAGTATAGTAAAAAACTTGTGATCAAACATATCCTCACTTAGCCCTAAATGAGGTAGGACCTTGAGTGGACACAGATTAAGGGCCGACCCGTCATCGACCATCACACATGGTATTGCTCGTTCAAAAATTCAAACCTTGATAAACAGAGCCCTGTTGTGCAACCCTAGCTCTTGCGGTAACTCAGATTGATCAAAAGTTATGGATGGCATTTGACGGGGAATGATTCCTTCCACAATGGCGATGCACATCTCAATTACAGAGGTTGTAGGTGTACCGGGCATCTCCATCAGTTTCTTGACTAAACCCATCATGTATTTCTAGGATGTCTCAAGTAGCCTCCATATGCTATACTTTGCCTGAGTCCCCTTCAATTAGTTCCCCAAGGGGTCGATATCTAGTACGTCCTCATCCACCTTCGGGGGTAGAGGTTGCTCAGGTTGTTCCCTCGCGATTTCCTCCAGCCTGGAGTCATTAAGCTGTACCACTTCTTCTCTTCAAAAAACCCGACCACTTCGGGTGATCCTCGGTACTCCATCCTCTAACACCCTTGTTTCTGTAGAATTCTGCCAGGGGAACTGATTATATCCATCATCAGATTGGTTATGCTGTCCCTTCAGCTTGTAAGAATCCAAGTTAATGGGTTTCTTCCCATTCTAGAAGGTTTCCCCTTTGACCGAGGTCCCTTCTTCTATCTTCCATTTCCTTCTTGATTTAAGGATATATGTGTCAAGGTCGATGGGCACCCTTACTGGTGTATTCCCAGATTCTGCTTCTACTTCATTTCCTCGGGATTCAGCCCTCTCTACAGAGAATACCTCTACATGTGGATCTTCTTCCGTGCCTTCCCCTTCATCAACCACTGTATTTACTCCTGGGTTGGATCAAGATAGCATTGCTAGTACAGAATTAGTGGGTATCCTTGATCCTATTGCAAGGACATTGCGATGTCTGATGGTTACTTCCCTGTCGAGATGCTAGACATGATACGATAGCTCATCAAAATTTGAGATACTGGGTTTGATAGATGGTAGTGGTACCAGTTTCAGGATCCCCCAATTATCAACTGTACCCTTGAAAGTTTTAATGGTCTGGCCGACAACACAATGTAAATAAACATCCACCGCTTTATGTAGCTGGTAAGTGACTCCCCTTCCCTCTATTTGCAAGTGAGCAAATCTCGTATGCTTTGCTGTGGGGGCTCTAGAAATGCAAACTCCGTTTGGAACTCCACAGCAATATAGTTCCAATTACTCTTGGTCTACTTTGATTGCATGTCATACCCTGCTAGCGAGCACGGAAATAGTATTGCTATCATATTCTGAGAAAGACCCTGTGCTCGACATAGGGTATAAAATTTAAACAAATGGGATGACAGTGCATCATTCCCATCAAAAATTGACATTCCAGTAAAACTGAAACTGGCCCTCAGGACTTCCTCCCTTTCTCTAATTACCCGATTACTTGATTGAGACTCGAGAATCTCCATTACATCATTTGAGTCCATCTCTGACTCGATAGCCATCACACACTGTTGTCCCTTGCTGATCGGTGCTTCTCCTAATAGATCCCTCTCTACGAGAAGTGACGTAGGTTTTTAACCAGTAAATATCGACAATCTAGCAAGGTCGACCTTAGATACCCTGATCTCGCCTCCAAACTCTCAGTAACTCGACTCCTCTTCCAAAATTTTCAAAATATGATTAGCATCCAATCCCGATCCAATCATCATCACAAACTCTCCAAGCCCTTCAAATACGCACTTCAAGACCTTCTCCTCTTCTAGCCCAGAGTTAATCATTCCTACCTTTGCCTCAAAATTCGGCAAAGGGTTTGTTCTTTGTGCTTGGCTTAAGTGCAGGCTCATGGATGATCTTATCATCTACCAACTTCTGGATAGCCTTCAAAATCTCTTTACAGTTGTTTGTATGATGCCCCACGGCTACATGATAATGGCAGTTTTTGTTTTTATCTTTGGGCTTAGGAGGGACATGTTTCTTTAAGCTCTCCAACTGTTTGAGTTTTCGCAGTTTAGTGAAAAAGAACCCAAGGTTAGCTATGTATAGGGAGATACCATGATACTCCTCTTTTGGTAACCTAACAGCGGCCACCTTCTCCTCTTGCACTAGTTGTACTGCTGGTTGTTTCACTTTCACCTGAACCGGTTTGGAGTCGTTCTTCCTATAATACGGTTTAGCAACCGGCTATCCCGTTTCCTCCTCCATTGCATCATACTGTTCTATCTTCTCAACTCGAACAAATACCTCCTGGTAACTATGGAAGGTTTTGAACCCAAGTCTTTTTAGATAAGATAGCAATGCACCGTCTAAGAGCTTTATGATTATCTCTGACAAGGTTAGGTGAGACTGTAAACGTACTTGGGTAGCTATCCATCTCTCGAAGTAAGGCTTGAAGCTCTCCCCTTGCTTTTGCCTCACTACTTCCAAATTCTGCATCGTAGTGACCATCAAAGTATTGAAGCCATAGTGGTGCACCATTGCTTGGGATAGACGTCCCCAATCATAGGCTATATCCATCGGTAGATGACTATATCAATCATTTACAGGGCTCTCCAGTGTAACAATGAACAGTTTGGCCATCATATGGTCACTGATCCTTAGGGCCCTCATTATATTTTGATAATGTGCAATATGTGCACGAGGATATGTGTTCCCCATATATTTCTCAAATTGGGGCATGGAAAAAGTCGGAGGTAGAGTATCCTCATCCTTGGTTGCCGACTGTGTTGGGATTGCACCCATTTGCCATTATGCAAGGTCCCCTCCGTGAGTAGCTAAGAATTGCTGCCATAGTTCAGCCATTCCAGGTTGTTGGAGGATACTATTCGAGATCCCCAAGAACCCACCATATTGTGTACCCAGGTTGTACTATCCCTGCCCTTGGAACATCTGAGATGGTGCACCCCAGCCTAGCACCATAGGTTGAGCAAACGAGATGAAGTTGGAAGAGGGTCTGATCTCTGGCAGCCCCACCGTTTGGGGTGCTAATGAAGCTTGTCCTGGCTAGCCCGGGAAGAATTGGTCACCAACCTATGGCTGAGAAGTGAATTCAAACACCGTTTAGCCAACCTGTGGCTTACCTTGCCTCGATCGAATTGATAGAAATTTAGAGTGACTATTCCAGCACTCGGGAATACTGTAGCAAAAGATGATGGTCCTCCAGGTAGGATCGTACCACCAATGTTCAATTTGTGTACTACCTTATTTACCCTCTGATCGGACTGCCCCATCCTAGTGTGGCAGTTGATGATTGACACAAACTGGTCACTATTAGCAAAGGCATTCATTACCGTAGCAATCTCAATGCTCACTAATGATTGGTTCAGTTACTGGTTCTGTCCTACCCCGAAATTCTGCTCTTCTACCACATTTTCCTCCTATTGGTTAGCCATGTTATTGAGACTGCATGGGGTACTTTGTTCTGAATCTAAGCTCTCACTGGATTCTATGTACGGAATTCCCTCTTGGTGAGGCGTGGTTGGAGAGATGAAGATCAAAAGGAGGGAAGCCCTGTTCCAAGCCCTTTGGTAGACAGGCTTTTTTCCTGGCTGAAATACACATGGAGATTGTCAAGGAATGCATGTAAAGTTATGATGAGTGATTGATGCGTGAGATGTTGATGTTGTGGTTGCATACACAATTGGTTAACATGCTATGATGAGAGATAAAAATCAATCAAAATAAAACATGATCGTTAGCTCAGGTGATAATAATGTGTGAATGATAATCTTGTAGATTTAAGATTTACACCCTGTCTGTGGGATAGTGTAAAAAGGAATGATGTAATGAAGTGACCTACCTACCCGTGTGGTGATAGGTCAAAGATTCGAGATAAGGCGTTGTGACTAGATCTCATGAAGATGCCCAATTATTTTCGGGTAAGCGATGTGACATACCCTAATGAAAATTAGTTTAAAAATGCATGGAAATAACTATCATGTGTAGTACTCAGATGAATGTTTTGGTTCTTTTACCCCATTAGGGCAAGGTCTTGGATGTTAGTGGACATCATTATAAAAGGTATGTGGTGATGCATGAATTATCGACTCTCGTAGGTGGATAGTTCGGGTGAGTGGTCACCATGATTAAGGGTAAGGTAGGGTTTTAAAAGTAAGTTCGCCCCATGTGGGCTTAGGTTAGGATATCAACTGGGATATCCTTTAATAAGGGGAAATTTTTTTTGTATTTTGCCTCATTTAGGCTTTTGGTATGTATAATTTCCCTGGAAGGGCTATGAATCGGATGCAAAAATTTGGGTAGGTTTTATCTTAAGAGTCGGACATCATGTTGACATCACATTAAAAGGGGAAGTGATGTTACATGATTCTAATTGGTTTCATGTTATCCTAGGATGACACGATCTCGAGTGTCGACTAAATCCTAAGTATGATGTCATGTTGGCACTATGATAAAATGATATGTTCATTTTATCATGAGTGTGTGCATTCAAGTGTCTGCATTAAGATTTGTGGTTAGCAATGCACATTTGTACGATGCATGATGAATCAAAAAGCGATAAACTCATAGCACATTATATCCAACTTCCAACCATACAACTCCCACACGTAGGGTTTTTGGCTAGTCTCTATCGTAGGTTTGGTTCATCTTAGTATCACCAGGATACTAAGGAGCACACCTGCAAGAAAATATAATGCATGGTCGTTTATTGGGTAACACCCTAGGGAAAATGCCTACGGCTTATTTACATGAGGTTTATAAATGGTTTGCTGATGTAGAAGGTTCTTATTGCACTAGAATACACTCCAAGCCTCTCCCCAAATGGGTTCTAACAAGGGAGGTACATGCGATATGGCAACAAGTGCTCCACTCGCTCAAGTACTATCTTTTCTCAGGGTGGTAGATTATTACAAGAGAAAGCTTCAAGCTAATATGGTTAACATAGACTTATGGGCTAATCCAAACTATTGCAATGTGAAATTTATAAATATGTCATAATTAAGAAAATACGGAATAATGTGATCAATAATTTTCGGCACTTATCCAAAATCTAAAATCTTTAAAACAAGTTTTTTGAAAAATCCCCAGTGGAGTCACCACTATGAGCGAATGACACGGAGCGATGGGCCGAGAGCGCGCGAAATGAGAGACACGATCCATCAGGGTGTTTAAAAAAAGAGTAACGGGTCGGGGACCCGAAAAAAAGGTTGGTAGAGAAAGTGAAAACATATTTAGATTGGTCAAACCCTAATCCGTCATCTCTTAGTGTAGAGTCGCCACCTGGATTAGTTCTTTCCAAGAATTAGAGTCCTATGAGGCTTAACTTCAAGGGGATGGCCCACTAAGACATAGAGATTCGGGTCCGAGATAAGTTACTTATTTCTTATTGGATCACATTATATTACATATATAGAAAACCGTATTTCTTAATTGTGCATATTCGCATGTAGGTCATTTTCAAGTTGTTATGCATGATTCACGTATATTTGAAAGTGGTAAATCCATCCATAAAATAGTAAATAAATGCGTAAAGTAAATGCGGAAAAGTAAAGATTAAAAATTACAAAACCTCAGAGGATGCAACCACCCGCCTAATATATTAATTACATTTCCCAAAAATATAATTAAAATGTGATACCCGAAGGAAAATAAAATCCTAGGTATATATCTGATCCTAATCTACCTGCATCCACAAAGGTTAGCACAGAGTGTATTACAATATTGCACATATGCTCGATTTTGGTTTCGGCAGGCCCATGTGGCCTATTGAAAAGTCATGATAACATATTTATTGAAAATAAAATGATTCATTTTATTAACACGTTGGTTGCTCGTTTTAATTAATGAAATTGCTCACATGGTAAAATGGTGGGTGCTATTATCTAGGAATATATTTTATTCTCTTTGTGGGGATATTCTAGCATGTATCTCCATTAATAAAGAATTTACAGATGAAGAGAGAAGATTACAACATTGAGAATAAGATATAATAATAATAAAAGTCCTAGGTCCACGAATTAAATCAGAGAAGAAGAAACAATAGACAATGAACGCGGTATTCGCAGTTGTAGGTTCTCAGAGGCTTACCCTTGTGGAACGAATCCACTTCAAAGATATCAGGTCAACTCTAGGGAGTAGTCATCGTCGTTTTTTGTTTAGGTTGTGAAAAATGTAGTGAAATCTGAGAGATAATCATTTAATTCTTGAAATAAAATGCAGTTCTCAAAGCTATGTTATTTTTATCTCAAAATTTCTGGGTCCGAATATCAAAAATTCCTCGACTATTTAAAGGAAAAATCCCAAAAATCCAAAAAATGTAGTAAATTCTGGCGAGGCTCGCTAGAATTTAGCGAGGATGCTCGCCAGAAAAGTTCTAGCGAGCCTTGCCAGACTTTCTAGTGAGGGTCCTGGTTACAATTTCGTCATGATTTTTTCGTGTTTTTTATGTGTTTACATATACTTTTTAATTAATTTTTGAACTAAAAAAATTAAATAATTTTATTAAAAGAGGTCCTTTTAAATTTCAGAGACAAGGAAGACGCCCATTTGAAGACGTATGGATACTCGAAAATTGTGTGATTCAAGCATAAAATACCAAAAAGCTATTATCATCGAACACGCGAGCTGGTACAAAATCTCATGCTCACAATTGGGAAGACTAAACTAGCGAAGTTAAAACAGATAGAGTAAATATGTGTCACCTCATTCAACTCAGCACAACTTTTGATTTTATTTTTAACACTTAGTCAATTTTCTGGGATTTTTTCATCAAATTGATATCGCCATTCAAATTAGCTCTTTGAGAATATTGAATTTCTCCTTTACTAATGGCTCTAGAAAAATATAAGTGCGTTGCTCCTTTGAAGGAACATAGTCTAACTTGACATCTCCTCTAAGCACATGATCCCTTATGAAGCGATTGCCATGTTGAACTAGATTCTTGGATAGGACTCGATTGCGCTCTTGTTATCACACATAACTTCGAGGTATTTAGACTTTATACCATAATCCTTCAGTTACTGCTTGATCCATAGTAATCGTGCTACACAACTTCCTACTGCCATGTACTTAGCTTCTGCAGTACTCAGCACAATAGAAGTTTGCTTCTTACTATACCTAGAGACACGACATTCTCCAAGGAAATAACATTCTCCATTAGTTCTTTTCCTATCGAGCTTATACCTTCCATAATCTGCATCTATGTATCCTCTTGGAGTGAAGTTTGAGCTATTTGGATACCACAAACGTGGATCAATGGAACCTTGCAAATATAGGAGAATTCACTTAACAGTTGCTAAATGAGATTCTTTGGGGTCAGCTTGATGACTGTTCGTAAGGTTTTGACTCTACTAACTCTGAGGGTTTATATTTTATTAAGAAGCAAAAAACCTTGTCTCCCACTTTACTACCGATAAGATAAGAGTTCAAAATATGAACAGGTGTTGTCAATATTGCTTATCTAAATAGTAAAATGCTGACCACCGCAAGTATACAGTTACGATGTAGTTTTAAAAGATATCTATCCCACAGGGAAGGAACCAGTTCTAAAGATCAACAAGAGGAACGGAACAAAAGAAAATAATGTAACTTATTTTAGAAGATTGGAATGATGGATGGATAGATAAATGTATGAAAGATAAGAGAAGATAAAAAGTATATAGATATTCCCTACGAACAAGTATAGTAAAGAAAACATGCAAAATCATCAAAGATATTACCTACACTAGATTAATTTAACAAATTCAGTTCTAGACATTCAGATATTCAATTATTCACCACAGAGTAACACATGAAATGGCTTTTATAAATCTAGTGTAAACGAATTAAGGTGATTATATAAACCTAGATAACAATATTACTATGCTTAGTATAGGTCGCTCTCACATAGCCATATTTAGCAAGTTACCATTCCAAAAATGTTGGCTCACTAAACAGCATTATAATCACAGATCTAGTGACTATACACAATCTCGTTAACCTCGAAACTACTCTTAATGTTAACTTAAAGGCATATAACTTGATTAATATAAAAGACTCAACATGAAATACACATTATGACACATAGACATATCATAAACTTTGAAATAGAAAATATAAGAAGAAAGCAAAGCAAAGTTGTAAGGTATGCAAGTGAAAGCTAAAGTTGATCAAACCGTATCCACTCTTTAATGGGAGTTGTCACTTCTTGCAATTCCTGCGTCTGCTTTGAATTCGGTCTCGACTCGTACAGAACCTCCCCTAGGATGCTATTCTTTGTAAATATTGAATAAGCGAATATTGAAGAACGAAAACTTTTATTGATAAGTGATTTGCAATTACACTCATACAATAAATGCTCGATTATGTAGAGAAATCTAGTGATCGAAATAAGGTTTGAATCACTCATACATTTTCTCGCTAACACTTATGAACATAGTGAAATCTAGATATTTTTGCTCTCTATCTATGCATACACTATGCACTATAACACACATAATCACTCACAATCCATGCCACAAAATTGGTGAGTTTAGAGCTCTATGTACAGAGTACGAAGGGTTACGTCTATCCAAACTAAGAGTCGTGTACATTGGTGAAGAATTACACCACTTCATTGTGATTGGTTGAATTGGTTTGATCTTATCCATAATGGAAATACACCTTTTCATGATTGGTTATCTTCCAAAAGGTGTCTTTTCATTTGGTAGTTATTGGCGGTTGATTGTTCTTATCCAGCGGTTGAAAGAAGAGAAGAGTTGACCAAAAAATAGTCAAGGTCGCGACCGGGAATGATTGTCATGACCGTGAATACTTGGTTGGCAACTTTCTGCTATGAAAGTTAACAAGTGGCAACCGCGATATGTATGTCACAATCGTGACATATCTTTTTCACATGATTCCTCTTTGCGATTTGTACCGATCTTTGACATCTTTGATACTTTGCCAAATCCTTAAGTTCTACGCATCTTTTTGCACCTTTTTTACTCTTT
Source organism: Euphorbia schlechtendalii (assembly GCA_949673415.1). Classification (NCBI taxonomy): domain Eukaryota; kingdom Viridiplantae; phylum Streptophyta; class Magnoliopsida; order Malpighiales; family Euphorbiaceae; genus Euphorbia; species Euphorbia schlechtendalii. The sequence continues at coordinate 9,115 of CATIWQ010822763.1, forward strand.
TTTCGTACATTTCCAACTTTAATCATTTTACTTCCAAGATTTACCTAGTACCTGCATTTGCATAAAAAACAACTACATTCCATGTGAAATCTTTTATATGAAGTATAAAAATGAATTAAACTATAGTGTTTAATGAGTAAAATTATCATGATAATAAGTGTAATTATACACTTATCAATGACGCACGCAAATAACATAAAGAGTAATGAATATTAGGCCTACTAGTAGTTAAGTAAAGAAGAGAACCAATAATACTCTGTAGATTTTACTATCTACAGGATTACCAGCTTCATCCTTACTCAAGATTGTGTCAGTGGCCATAGGAGTGGACATTGGCTTTAAATGCTCCATGTCAAACTTCTTCAGAACTTCTTTTGGCATTCTTTGTTTGGCTAATGGAGATTCCATCTTCACTTTTCTTTATTTTCAATCTAAGGAAAAAGTTGAACTCTCCCATCTTTTACATTTCAAACACACAATTCATTTGTTTGTTAAACTCCTTGTACAGTCTCTCATCACTTACTCCAAATATCATATCATCTACATGTATTTGGATAAGCAACACATCTTCTTTTCTTAGCTTGATGAACATAGTTGTATCTTCTTTGCCTCTTTCATAGCCTTTGCTGAGTAGGAATTTGTTCAGCCTTTCATACCAAGCATGAGGTGCTTGCTTCAATCCATATAAAGCCTTCTTCAATTTGTAACCATGCTATAGATTCTTCGCATCTTCAAATCCTGGGGGATGGCACACATACACTTCCTCTTGGATAAAGCCATTAAGGAAAGAACTTTGGATATTCATCAAAAATAGATTGAAGTTCATATGGGATGCAAAACCACATAGAATCTTAATTGCTTCAAGACGAGGCTACTGGTGCATAGGTCTCATCCTGATTGATCTATCTTGTTGATTGTAGCCTTGAGCAACAAGTTTAGCCTTGTTTCTAATAATAAGCCATCTTCATCAAGCTTGTTATTGCAAACTCATTTGGTACCGATGATTGATTTCCCTTTGGGCTTAGGAACTATATCCCAATCTTTATTATGCTTGAACTAGTCCAATTCTTCTTGCATCATGATCATCCAGTAGTCATCTCTTTCTGTGTCTTCAAACTTCTTGGGTTCAATCAATTAGATGAAAGATGGATGGTTCATTATCTTGTTAAGCTGAACTCTCATGAATGGATTATGAACATCATAAAAAATACTCTCGATTGGGTGATTGTGATGAGTTCTAATATCTCTTAGAAGACTTGGATCTATAACGGGAGTCTCTAAACTAGGATGTTGAGGCTGAGCTTGATCATCTTCTTCATTGTAGTTGATTGAAAGATCTTCATCAACTTTAACTTCCTCAGCTTTTGACTCTTATGCTAGGTAGGGAAGCATAGAGAATGGCATGCTAAGTTGATATTCTGCTTGGATTACTCCTTCTTCATCATCAGAAGGATGTCTACCCGCAATGTTATTTTTATCAAAATCTACATGCAGACTCCTCCAAGAGGCTGGTTCTCTTAACATATATTCTATATGCCATGTTGTTAGTTGAGTAACCCAAAAAAATACCTTCATCAGCCTTCTGATCAAAATTACCTAGATGCTCCTTGGTATTTAAAAAAAATACCTACAACCAAAGGATCTGAGATGAACAACTTTAGGCTTACACCCTCGTGAAAGCTCATAGGGTGTTTTTTCCAAAATTGTGCAATTTAAAACCCGATTAAGGATATAACAGGTTGTGTTAACAACTTCTCCCTAAAAGTACCTTGGTAGATTGTTATCACTCAGCATGGATCGAGCCATCTCAACTATGATTCTATTCTTCCTTTCTACAACCCCATTTTGTTTTGAAGTGTAAGGAGCAGAAATATTGTTGTCAATTCCATGCGCTGGACAAAATTCATCGAAATGGAAATTCTCGAATTCACGTCCATGATCACTCAAAATTCTACATATTGTAGTTCTTAGTATGAGTTTGACAAAAGACTCAAATGTTTCATCTTTGCTCTCAACAAGAGTAACCATGCGAATCTCCTGAAGTTATCCACAACTACCAAGGATTTTCTCTTTTCGCCCATGCTCATAGTTTAAACATGCTAACAAGGTCCAGGTGTAGGAGCTCCAACAATCTCTTAGTTACTACATTGTTAATTGATCTAGATGAATTTCTAGCCTGCTTACCAAGTTAACAAGCTGAGCAAAGCCTATCGTTTTAGAAGTTAATTTTGGGTAAACCCACAACTAATCGCTTTTTGGCTAATTTAGACAAAATGTTCATATTTATATGACTCAACCATTTGTGCCAAAGCCATGAACTATCCTCCTTAAATAAAAGACAAATATTAGTGGAGTCAGGGGATAAATCAATCATATATACATTATTAATTCTAGGAGAAAAGAGTATAGTAGGATCAGCCTTACAATCAATAACTAAGAAACATGCTGAGTTGAACGTAACTTTCTACCTTTGTCACAAAGCTGAGCTACGCTAAGCAAGTTGAACTTAAGTCCTTTGACTAGATATACCTCTTCGATTGAAGGAAAAACACCCACTTTGTCGCTTCTAACAATCTTGCCTTTTTGGTTATCTCCAAAGCTGACACTCCCATTTCTTATGCTCTCCAATGAGATGAACTGAGTTTCATCTCCTTTCATATGCCTCAAGCACCCACTATCTGAATACCAAATTTCAGTATCATCAGCGGATCTCAGACTCACTTGTAAAATAGTTAAGCTTTCTTAGGTACCCATGCTTTTGAGCTGGGTCCTCCTTTGCTAGCAATGCTTAAATACTCCAGTCATACTCATCTTAATAGTCAATTTTATGTATGCATAACACAGTTGCGTGTCCAACCTTCTCATAAAAGCCACACACCACTTTTGGTTTAGGCTTGATTGCTTTTCTCTTTGGATATGATTTCTTCTCCTTTTTAAAGTTACAAGTTTGGCTACTCTAAGATGAGTTGTTGGTTGGAGGATGAGCTCGTTCTTTCTTCAAAGCTGCTAACTCAACAGTCAACTCATCTAATTTCTTATTGAACTTATTGTTATACCTCTCATGATACTCAAATTTTTCTTGAAGAAAGAGAATTTCAAGCAATAAGGAAGAAATGGTGTCTTCCAGATCCTCACTTCTCCTCACTAGCTCAATGATATTCTTTCCTGACTTATTAGTCAGTTTCATAACATCAAAAAATACCTGGGTGAAATTTTCTATTGACAAAGGGATTTCAAAATGTACCTCAGCTTGGGTGTTTTTCCCTTTGTTTCTCTCAGCATTTGTGTTAGCAACGGAATGGTTGCCATTTAAGGTTGATGCTTAGCTCTCGCCCTTATCTCTATCAATTTCCATAAAGCAAAGGTTGGTAGAATCATTTGCTTCTTCATCAGTAGATGAAGATTCTTCTGAGTAGCTCCATGTGGTAGTAAGTGCCTCACTTTTCTACCTGAACTGCTTCTTGAGTATGTCCTTCTTTGATTTAAGACAAAACAATTGGATGTGACATTTCTCTCCACAGCCAAAGCACATGATATCTTTGGTGTACTCTTTCTTTTATCTTTCTCGGCTATTATTTTGTGTTGGGTTGGCTTGTTTTTGCTAGGAAACTTCTTCTTCTTAAATTTCCCATTTTTCTTCATGAAGCTCTTGAATATTTTAGTTAGAAGTGATAATATTTTCTCATCGGAATCTTCTTTTGTACATTCATTGAATGAGTCAACCTTGAAGATAATTTCTCTTCCCTCTTTCTCTTTACCCTTGCTTCTCTTTGAATCATCATCATATTTCCTCAAGGACATCTTCGAAGTTAGCAAGGTGCCTATAAGCTCATCATAGCTATAGGTCTTTAGATCATGAGCCTCCTCTATTGGGCTCTTCTTTGCATCCCACTCCTTGGTGAGACTTTAAGGGTCTTCTTCACCATCTCTTCCTCGGTGAAGTCTTTATCTAGTCTTTTGAGTTCATTAATGATATTAATGAACTTGGTATTCATGGATTGAAAACCTTCATTAGCGCCCATCTGAAACAGCTCGTACTCCTGGATCATTAAGTTGATCTTGGAGTCTTTCCTTTGTTAGTCCTCTCATAGGTGACTTCCAACTTCCTCCATATCTCTTGTGCTATCTCACACCCTGAGACCCTATTAAATTTTGAAAAATCTAACACATAATGTAAGTAGTTGTTTGCTATCTCATTCTCCTTAAGGAGCCTTAGGTCAGCATCATCGTAATCCTCTATGTCGATAGGAACATGTTCCCCATTCCTAACAATGGTAGGAATTCTAGGTCCTAAGTTAATAGCTAGTCCTACTTTAAGGCAAGGTAATGATGGCCATGCAATGATGGCCATCAAAGCGTGAAGGCAAGGTAATAGACATTTTTTCTTTAAGGAGTGTCTTCTACCCATAACCAGAAGTGTAGGAGGGATTATTATAAGCCATCAAATCTTTATATTGAAGATTGTTAAGTCTTAAGTTAAGTAACTACTCTGATACTACTTATTGGTCCACGTAATCTTAAATGATCATGTAGAGGGGAGTGAAAGCAGATTAACTTGTTCTTTTAGATTTAAAAATTGATTACCAAGTTATTTTAAATGCGTGTTAAGTATATACTATGATGAGTGCAACTTTAAGGCTCAAGCTATAAACTACTCAGCTTGTACTGATGTAGTTTATCTACAAACTATGCTAAGTAAAACTTACTCAGCTCAGGATTGTTTTCAAGCAAAATATATAAATAGAGAGATGATGACTGAGCGTAAACATTATCAAAGATATAATAAAAGATAAGGATAGAGAACACCTCAAATTTATCCTTGTTCGACCTCTAGCCTACCTCCAGTCCTTGGATCCTTTGTCGAGCTTAAATCCACTAGTGTTACTTTCCTTTAAATAGGCAGAGAAGCCTTTAACAATGGTAAGAATAGATTACATAAAGTACCTTCCTTTCTAATTATCACTCAAGTCAGTTTGGGTACCCTTCCTAAACTAACTCACTCAGATAAATGAATGAAAATGAAGAATAGAGGATATCAACTTATAAAATTTTGAAACCTTTACAAATGATTTAGCTTAGCTAGAAATCTAAGCAAATCTGATTTCTCTCTACAAATATATGTGAAATGGTTGTTTGTTTGTAGGATTTCTTGAGTTGGAATTTCAAATGTCGTGATTGCTTTAACAAAGTTTCAACTCTAAGAAATTCAAGGTGATTCACCAAGTTGTAAATGTCTGCTCCAGGCTCTATTTATAGTTGTAAAAGACTAGAACTTGCCATTATAAACTTCTCATCTTGATTATGTCTTCAAAATCTCTTCTCTTCACAATTATTAAATCTTCCAGTTTGAAATAAATTTAAGGGTCCTTCAAAGATAATGATTTTGAACGTTGAGGTGTGAGATTAATCCATTAATCTTTATCTCGTCAATAACTCTTCTATTTTTAAGCAATTTTGTTGAGAGAGGAGCGCGAGATGCAACATGGAGTTTTGTGGTTGGTTATAAGTGTATAATTACACTTATTATCTTGATATTTTCAATCATAAAATGATATGGTTTAAAGTCATTTTATACTTTATATAAAAGATTTCACGTGGTATCTAGTTGTTCTTTATGCAAGTGCAAAAACTAGGTGAATCTTGGGAGTGAAATGATTAAAGATGGAATTCTATGGAAAAATAGTGAAAAAGGTGCAAAAAGATACGTGGAACACAAGGAATTGGCTTAGGATCGGCAAAGTGGCAAAGATAAATCATGAAGAAAAACACACGTCACGATCGTGACACCCACTCATGGTCGTGACTTGTCATCCTTCACAAATAGAAAGTTACCAACTATTGTTCACGATCATGACATGTATATCGCACTCGTGACTTATAACGGTTTTTGGTTAACTCTTCTCAACTACCAACCACCATCAACTGCCATCAACTGTCAAACGAAAAGACACCTTTTGGAAGCAATCCAATCATGAAAAGGTTCCTTTCCATTGAAGATGAGGATGAAACCTTTCATCCAATCACATTGAAGTGATGCAACCCTTCATCAATGGACACGACTGTGAGCACGGGATTTTGTACCAGCTCGCGCGTTCGATGATGATGGCTTTTTCGGGATTTTATCCTTGAATCACACAATTTTCAAGTATCCTGATGCATCCGAATGGGAATCCTCCTCGTCTCTAAATTCAAAAAGAATGTTCCCAATGAAATTATTTAATTCAGGAAATAAATAAATAAATAAATAAATATATTAATTAAAAAATATAAAATACAAAAAATATGTAAAACATGATGGAAAACCAGAGAAGCACGCCGCTGGAAAAATCTGGCGAGCCCTCGGGGCTGTGCTAGACATCTCTAGCGAGGAGACCAAAGGTCCCTCGCCAGAGACTCTGGCGAGGGTCCTAAGAAACCCTTGCCAAAGAGTCTGGTGAGGGTCTCGAAGGACCCTCGCCACAGACTCTGGCAAGGCCGAGCCTCGCCAAAGAACTTGGCGAAGCTTAGGCCTTGCCAATGACGAGGCTCCCTTGCCAAGCTTTGGCGAGGCACGCGGCCTCGCCAAAGTCTCGGTGAAGGGCCTCGCCGGACTTTTTTTCCGGCGAGACCCCTTGTCGGAAAAACTTACCTTTTTGGATTTTTCGAGATTTTCCTATAAATAGTAGGATCATTTTCGATAATCCAGATCTCAAAATTATCAAAAAAATCTAACTTTTAGAACGACTCCGAATTCCAAGAATAAAATGAACAATTTTTGGACTTTCTACTACAACCTTTTTTACCTAAATGATAAGACGAGGAGGATTTCTCAAGGATCGATCAGATTTCTTCGACGTGGATTCATTTAGTAAAGGTAAGCCTCTGAGTTCCTAGAACTGAAAATGTCATGCTTTCAATGTTTGATTTCTTCTTCTAATTTCATCTATGAACCTAGAATTTTAATTCTTTTTATTTTATTTCAATTGTTGTAATTCTTCTTCATCTTTTTCTTTATTATAAGGAGATGTATGTTAGAACACCCCTACAAAGGGAATAAAATATATTCCCGGAAAATAGACCCCACCATTTGACATGCAAGCATTTTCATTAATTAAAATAAGCAACCAATGTGCTAATAAAATGAACTATTTTATTTAAATAACAAACACAATATCGCGATCTTTTTTTTAAGGCCACACGGGCCTCGCCGAATTCAAAATCGAACATACGTTCTATCTCCTATGCTAACCTTTATGGATGCTGGTACATTAGGGTTAGATGTATGTTTAGGACTTTAATTTTCCTTCGGGTATCATAATTTCAATTTTTGGGAAATGTAATTAATAGGGTAGCGGGCGGTTGCATCCCCCGATTTTTGAAGCCTTGTAATTTCCATTTTTCACTTTTACTTTCCGCATTTACTTACTCTTTTGTGGATGGTTTATTTTTCCGCTTTGTGAATGATTTGTTATTTCGCAATACGTGAACCATGCATCTAAACTCTAAAAATGACCTAATTACGAATATGCGCATTTAAAAGAAAACGGTTTTCTGTAGATGTAATTTAATGTGATCCAATGAGAAATAAGCAACTTATCCTAGACCCGAATCTCTATGCCTTGGTGAGCCGTCCCCTGGACGTTAAGCCTCACAGGAATCTAATTCCTGGAAAGAGCTAATCCAGGTGGCGATTCCACACTTAGAGACGTTGGATTCGGGTTCGAATCGATCTTAAACGTTTTTTCACCTTTTTCTCTTTCAAACCTTTTTCCCGGGTCCCCGACCCGGTGCTTTCTTCTTTTTTTCAAACACCCCGGTGGACCGCGCCTATGAAACTGTGCGCTCTCGGCCCACCACTCCGTGTCGCCCGCTCATAGTGGCGACTCCTCTGGGGATTTTTTCTAGAACTTGTTTTTCAATGATTTTAGATTTTGGATAAGTGTCGAAAATTATTTATCACATTATTCCGTTTTCTTTTAATTTTGACATATTCATTATAATGCATTGTAGTAGAAGGGATTAGCCCATAAGTCTAAGGCACCCCTATTACCGCGAAGCTTTCTCTTGTACTAATATGCCTCCTTGAGAAAAGATAGTACTTGAGTGAGTGGAGCACTTGTTGCCATATCGCATGTACCTCCCTCGTTAGATACTATTTGGGGAGAGGCTTAGAGTGTATTTCAATGCAACAAGAACCTTCTACATCAGCAACCCATTTATAAACCCTCATGTAAATAAACCATAGGCATTTTCCCTAGGGTGTTACCCAAACACGCAATCATGCATTATATTTTCCTGCAGGTGTGCTCCTTAGTACCCTAGCTGTACTAAGATGAACCAAACTTAGGATAGAGACTAGCCAAAAACCCTATGCGCGGGAGTTGTATGGTTGGAAGAAAGATAATGTGTGCTATGTGCTTACCGCTTTTCGATTGATCATGCATTGTACAAATGTGCCATGCTAACCAAGAATCTTAGTGTAGACACTTGAACTCACACACTCATATTAAACATGGTTTGATGTCACTCATACATAGGAACTTAGTCGACACTCGAGATCGTGTCCCCTTAGAATGACCCGAAACCAACTAGAATCATGTTGCATCACTCACCGCATTCTTACGTGATGTCCACATGACATCTGACTCGTAAGACAAACTTACCAAAATTCCGGAATGATGCCCATTTGGCATCTGAATTACCGCCCTTCTGGGGTACCCGTATACACCAAAAGCCTACCTTAGGTAAACTTGAACACAAAGGATATCCCAGTTGATGTCCTAACCCGAGCCCTTGTGGGGAGAACTTTTGCGCATGCATCACTACATACCTTTAGTGATGATGTCTATTGACATCTAAGACTTTGGCCTGATAGGGGTAAAATGACTAAAACATTCATTTATGTGTTACTTACGGTATTTTTCTCCATACATTTAGGGAATACCTTGCACTAGAGTCCGTCACACAGCCTACTTACACATAAAGGGAGTTAGCTCTCGAACCTTTGACCTATCACCACACGGGTAATTAGGCCACTTCATCATTCCACTTTACATTTTCCCAAGGATAGGATACAGATCTCAAAACCAATGGACCTTCATTCATCGCATGGACTAACGATTTTGTTCTTTTTTGTGTGTAATTTCATCTTACATCATGGCACGCTAACCCTTTTCCGCAGCCATAACATTTAACATCTCACGCATTAATCACGCACCATGATTTTACATGCATTCCCTAACGATCTCCTTGTGTATGACAGCTAGGAAAAAGCCGCTCTATAAAAAAACTTGGAACAGGGCTTCTGGCAGGCTGATCTGTCTATCTCTAGTCACGGCTCATCAGAAAGGAGTTCTGTACACCGACTCTAGCTCGGATTCCGATCAAGACACTCCTCGTAGTTTCCGCAACATGTCTAACCAGCAAGAAGAGAATGTGATAAACGAGCAAACTCTTAGGGCGGGTCAGAACACACTAGCCAACCAATCATCGGTGAGCGCCGATATTGCTGCAGCTATGAACGCTTTCACAAATAGTGACCAGTTTTTGTCACTCTTCAATCATCACACTAGAACTGAACAGCCCGAGTAGAGGGTGAATGATGTGGTGCCAAATGCTAGCAGTACAACTCTAACAGGCGGACCTTCAGTATTCCCAAGTG
>CATIWQ010822872.1:0-10412 GCA_949673415.1 Euphorbia schlechtendalii
GCTTTGAAGGTCTTGTCCGCCGTTGGAGCATTAAATAACTCGTCTCTGTCAACCAGTATTGCATTTTATGCGACAGAGAAGAGATAAGGAGTGCGCTGGTGTCGGCATGGGTTCTGAGGATGGTGTCTCAGCTTACACGCGGTGGGTAACGCCGAAGGCCTTTAGTGTGCTATACTTTGCCTTGGCTTGATGTTATGCTGATGGGGATCGGCGCGTGTTCACGCTGAGGTATACTTTTGTTTCTAACTCAAGATGTAGTTGTTTCGGTTTTTTTAACGGGCCTTAAGGCTTTAAATAGGCCTTAAGGTCTTTAATGGGTCTTGATATCATTATGTATTAAGAAGATAATAGATTGAATTTATCTATTAAAAATGTTAACTTCCTTCAATACCAAGTCAATTTATTTTCCTATTTGAATATATTATTGAATTGATATGGGAAAAATATGCCAATATTTTTTATTTTTCTCGCACTTTATAGTCTAATTTTGCAACGAAACACAACATATTAAATTGTTTCAGATTGGGTGGATCCGTGTCCATATGACTTGAATAATGATTAGAAAGAGAGAATTAAAATTTAATCACTTACTTTTATCATATCATATCAAATATGAATTTTGTCACATGACGCAATATAAATTTGGATGCTTTAAGTAAATCTGACAAATTGCAACTCTTTGTTGCCTTGGAGCTCTGCGACTTCACTTAGAAGGTATCTTTGATGATGTACACTATTTATTGCATTTACCTACCTAACCTTTTCCATTTCCATTTCAATCATAATTTTTTGTTTTTCAAGCCATGATTTGCAATCCTTACAATGCAATATTTAAGATATTTTTTTTATGAATTTTTAAGTATAACATTTTACAGGTATTTTTCTTTGAAATTTTATTAGGGGTTGGTCTAAGCATATTTCGGAAGTGCAACAACCTAAGACTCACGATCAAAAGCAACCCATACTTTTTTAATATGACAATATACCACATTTTAAGAAACTTTATAAATTTGTTTAATGTCAATGAGTTAAATTAATAACTTAAAATAAAAAATTTCAAATATAATTTTAATTTAATTATGAATAGAACAGAGTTCAATAGGTCCTCGAAATGTCAGGACCAACTCTAAATTTCATCTATTTTTTAGTACTAGCAAACTTAGTTTAACAATGATTAATTAAATAAACTAATTAAGTTTGGCATGTGATACAAGTACCATCCTGCCATTTTGAGAGTCTTTTAGGAAAATAAGAATTCGAAAAAGAAATTTATTACATAAAATTAAAAATGTTCTAATAAATGGTGTGGGCTATAGTGATTTTATTTTTAACAAAGTAAACCTTACTTTGCCTCTTATCACCATTGGATCAATCATTACACCATTGATCCAATGATAATAAGTAGCAAAGTAATGAATACTTAGACAAGTAACTACCTATAAGTATTCATTACTTATAGCTAAAAAATGCCGAACCCTAAACCCAACCTTCCCTATCGTCGCCTTGCCGTTGAACACTAGTCCCCTCCCCGGAGATCATATTACCGTCACCCCAACCCTCCGACAAATCCCACCCTACAACCTTTCATCCGTCAAACAAAAAACCTAACCAAAAGCCAAAGATTTACTTTGAAAACTACCCCAACAGCCACAACAGTAATGCGATGCACCTTACTTTTATGAAATATGGAATCACTAGTTCGAATTACACTATTAGGAAGCGCAACGCTAAAAACCTTAATTTCAATTTACCCCTGATGGATTGCTTCCAATTCATGAAGTGCTTTTATAAGCTGAACTCGGTTATCATAGGTAATTTTCACTTGTGTGCCTTCAAGTTGAAGTATGATAGAGTTTTATTGATTAGAAAGGCAACCTTAAATTTTTTGGCTCCTAAATGCAATAGAGAATTCAAGGGTTCTATGAGGGGCGCAAGATCATATGCAAAGTTGTAAGTGTCAAGGATTCGTATGACGTGGTGATCGATCAGTCATTTATCGAGGAAGATTGGACTCCCTTATCCTGTGTTGTGAAGCTCACCAGCTTGTCATCAATTATGGGTCTGTGTGATGTGCTCACAAAAAGAAACTTCGCTGTGAGGTTTATTGCACCTCTTGGTGGAGATGAGGTGTTTTTCTCCTTTTACTTAAAGGATGTGTTAGATACGTTTATGTCGAGTGATTGGCATTTTCTTCGTGATTTATTATATGAGGTATACCCCTTTACTTGTCAGTTTTCTCCAAAGTAGTGCTTGCTTTATGTGGACTACTTAGGATTGCCACTAGTTATGATTACAGAAGCACTAATCCGTAAGCTATCATCTCTAGTTTGGAATTTAGTTTCTATTGACTTTAATTTTGAAATCCTGGATCGCTTGGATGTAGTGTCATGTTTGATGTTAGTCTCGCATGGAAGTATAAATCATGTCTTTAATCTTATTATGGGTGATAAGAGAAGATTGATATCGATTAATTTCTAGCAAGCCATTGCATGTTCTAAGTGTAGTTCTAGCACTTTTTCTACCCTATTAGAGATGTCATTTGATGATGAATCCCTAGCTGAACATTCCTTGGACTTCCTGGACTATAACTCAAATAAATGGGTTGTCCCGAGGGACTCAATTACTGAACTTACTCCTCTGGATGAGTTTATTAGCGATAACTCGGATAAAAGTACCTTTTCTTTATCCTCAGATTTAGAGAATAACTTGAGGTTGGCTAGTTTAGTACTTGTGGCCAAGACTCAACAAAGCATCTCAACCTTTTCTAGGTCGGATATTCATAATAGAAATAGATTGATTATTTTTTCTCAATTAGGTGACCCCGTATTGGATGAAAGAAGATTAACTCCAGTCATCGGAGAAAAGATTAGTCTATTTCAAGAAAGATATAAAGAAGTCATTTTGGCTTTCATGAATGAGATCTCTGGTTCTTAGGAGATACGGGTCTTTTCGAGGTCATTTCATGTCTTATTATGTTGTTATCGTTCATGCGTTTGAATTGTAGAGGGAGTTTAAGGAATAGAGCCAAGCAATGATTTTTTCGTTCAAGTATCCGGAATCATAATCTTCAATTCTCACTAATTTCAAAACTTGTTGATTTGTGGTGATTTTTAACGATGTATTATCTGCTTCAGAAAAGTTAAGTGATAGAGACTTGCCATTTATGGTTTCTTTCCAGAATTTTGTTCTTCAAAGTGAACTACATGACCTATCGCTACAAGGTAGAGATTACATTTGGCACAATAAGTAGTCATTTTCTCGTATTGATTAGGTTTTTGCTTCTTCAGATGTGTTGGATATATGGCCGACTATATTGATATCTATAGTTGACTCTGCTTTATCTGATAATCTCCCAATCATCTTTAGTTCCAAGGAACTCTCTTGCAATGGTCCAAAGCCTTTTTACTCTCACAATCTTTACTGGGATCACTTAGACTTTCTTCCATTCATTGAATAACAATGGGAAAGTATTTGTGCATCTCACGGGCATAAGGATATCAACTTCAAGATTCGACAACTGAGATTTGCAATTAAGCCATGGCATTCTTTACATTTTGGAAATCTTGAACGGAAAATAAGTGAACATGAAGCTAAGGTCTTATCTCTTACATCTAGCAATGTGATCTTCCAAATGACATCCACGGTCTCTGACCAAATAGATTTAGCTCATTCCGAGCTTAGGCTTCATTGCAAAAATTTAGAGAGTTTAAGGCATCAACAATTTAGAGTCTCTTGGACTCTTCTAGGGAATGACAATACTGCTTTCTTCGATCACATGACATCAGCTCACATCAGTGTTAGAACTTAATGGCCATCTTATTTCTGATCTACTAACGAATCACTACAAACGTTCATTCATATTATGAAGATTTATTTGCTACTACCCCAGTGATACCTTACTTCCTTTATCGGTTTCAATTTAATAAGGTTATGTGAGTCAAAATGCAAGCTTGATGAGGTATGGGTGAGTATTTGTAATTGTGGATAAAACTAATCTCTAGGACTAGATAGTTTCAATTTTTACTTTCATAAGCAGGTTTAGGATGTCATGAAGGATGCGATAATGAAGGTTTTTAACTCCTTCCATGGGACAACAGCGCTACCTGACACTATCAAGATGTCTTTTACGATTTTATTACCAAAAGCAGCGGGTTCAGTGGCACTTAACAACTTTCATCCAATTACTCTAATACATGGGATATATAAGATGGTCGTAAAGTGTTACCCACTCGATTACAACTGATTCTTCCTTCACTAATTTTTGAATATTAGTTTGCTTTAGTTAAGGGGAGAAGTATTCATGAATGTTCTTTATTAGCCTCGAAAATAATTCACTACATTCATAACAATGCAAATCTTGTTTCATATTGAAGATTGATTTTCATAAAGGTTTCGATAGTATTTCATAGAACTACATTGACTCATTTCTAGTAAGTATGTTCTTCGATTCTATATGGATATCTTTGCTTTTCAATTATAGAAGGAATTCCTCCACTTTGGTTCTTGTTAATGGCTCTCCAAGTGATCTCATACGTCTTTGGTAAGGGGTTAAATAAGGCGACCCTCTTTCACCTTTTATTTTTGTTTTGGCCGTAGAAGGGATGAAAAATTTCATGGATTGTAGTATCACTAAGGGATTAGTTCTGAATTTAAATTAGATAGTTCATTACCATATGTATCACTATTTCAATTTGTAGATGATATTATTTGCTTACTTTTGACTTACGTGAATATAATTCTAACCTTTTTCTGCATTCTTAAGTGCTTTGACTTAATTTCGTGGCTGCGGATTAATTATCACAAAATCTACTTTCTTGGCGTGAATGTGGAGGAATCAATTTTGAGATATTATGCCTCTCTTCTCGAATGTCGTGTTGTAAAATTTCAGATTAGCTATTTGGGTGTTTCTTTTCTCTTTAACTGTCTGCTTGTATCTTGTTGGGAGCCACTTATTTTGAAATTCAAGAGACACCTTGCAAATTGGAAGGGAAGCTATTTATCATACGTGGGATGTTTGATTCTCATCAAATTAGTGCTTTCTTCACTCCCTATCCATTTATTATTAATTCTTAAAATACTTGATTCTGTGATTATGAAATTGATAAGTTCAATGAAAAATTTTCTATAGCATGGTGATTTGAGTGCAAATGGAATTTTTAAAGTAAGCTAGGACGCGATCAAATTACCAAAGTGCTTGGGTTATTTTGTTGGTTCGAAATAGCTTAACAAACACAATAGAGGGGGGGGTGAATGCTTTACTTGGTTCTTTTCAGGGTTTATAAAAATTCTTTTCCAAGTTTTGTTTTTTAGATGCATGCTGAGAAACTCGTGCTGAGTGCAGGTAAAAAAACTATAAACTAGCAAGCTTTGTTGACTTAGTTTATCTTGAATCGTTGATGAGTACTTTACTCATATCAAATTGGTTTTTCAAGATAAACTTATAAAATAGAGAGAATGATGATTTAGCGAGATGTTATAAAGATAAGGGATAAAGGTTAGAAAATTTTAAACCTGAGATTTATCCTGGTTCGGCCCCGAGCCTACCTCTAGTCCCCAAATTCCTTTTTGAGCTTTAATCCACTATTGTATCTTTCCTTCCTTAGGCGAAGAAGCCTTTACGGTGGGTAGAACCGATTATAGAAGGTACCTTCATTTCTAACTACCTCTTAATCAACAGTTTAGGTACCCTTCCCAAACTGTCACTTAGATTTTCAAATAGAAATTGTGAACTAAGGATTTCAACTTATAAAATACGTGGAATCCCTTACAATTTTAAATCTAAAGTGTGGTTCTCTCTATTACAAATTGATTGGAAGACTTGCTTATGCTTTTGATTGCTTGATTTGAAATTTCAGAATGCTGGGAATATTTGGACATTATTTCAACTCTTAAGAAATGCGAGGTGATTCACCAAGTTTGAATGTCTGATTCAATCTTCTAGTCATACTTAAAGTTCTCAGAAGTAGCCATTGCAAACTTCACGTTCAAACTTTGTCTTCGATTTCTCTCCTCTTCATATCTTTATAATTATCTTGTTTGAAACAAATTCTAAGGTGTATAGAGACAGAGATTTCGAACGTTAAGGTACGAGATTAATTTGTTAAGCCAACTACATCAAAAACTCGTTTGTCTTTAAGCAATTATATTCTGATAAAGAGGCGCATGAGATACAACATGGAAGCTTGTAATTTGTCTAATTTCTGATGTTGCAGAGTTACGCAGGGATATTGAGAAATGACTCATGTTAGAAAATTCCATTTGTCTTGGATTTTAGTGAGGATTCTCCAACATTCCGTATTGACACCTTTTGATTATGAAGACCACTTGAATATCTTCTTTAATTTTAGATCTTTTTCTCTTGTAAAGCATCAAATGAATATTCCATCCCTCACAGACAACATTAAAAGCATTTGTCTCATCTATTTCTCTAAGTGTCAAAGAACCCAGCTTTTATGAAACAAAAGTAACTCAGCTTCGTTGAGTCTGTATCTTGTAAACTATGTAATACTAGGCTGAACTCAGCTTTTCTTACTCTAAGTCATAACTTAATTAAACACTTAGTAAATTGAGTTCTTTTCCCTTAAACACTCATGTAAACTTGTTTAACTAAGAGTCTACTTAGTACTCAATTAATTTCACTATCCTAAACAGTTTATTATTTCTAAAACATTTTAATTACTATGAAGTACTATTAACTTGGGTTTAACAATCTCCCCCATTTTTTACTAGATAACAAAGTAGGTAGTAGAAGAGATTAATTGAATAACTAGTTTAAGGATATAGGAATACATAATAGATGATTTAAGACTCCCCCATGCTGAGTGAACTCCTTAGTTAATGTGGACTCCCCCATGCTGAGTGAATTTTCTTCAGTCAGCTTAACTCCCCCATACTTAGAAGAATTTTCTTTGATTCGGGACTTTGTTTTACTTTAGCTTTTCTTTGACGTTGCTCTTTTTACCAATTTCTGCAACAACTTATAGATAGAAATAGCAAACATAAACATAGCAAGTATGTAGTTCAGAAGCTCTTAAACTTGATAGATAATAACTTGTAACTTTTCATTGATATCAAAAGATCAGTCAGTACACAAAATGTGTTTATAACAAAGTGAATATAAATTAAGTCCTATTACAAGTTTTGCCTAATCTATAGCTATCTACGAAACTAAGATGGTTATTCTCAAGATTTTTTATTTCTACTACTTGAGTGGTGTTATTGATGTTGCTATTGATATTGAGACTATTGAAGTGGACACTGAGGTCGACTTGGTAGAGAGTGTCTATATGTAGAGGCTATCCTCATAACATCTTCTACTACTTTCTTCCCCTTCATTATCTGGCCCTTCACAATCTGATCTAGGTAAAAATTAAAGGAGTCGATCATAGCTTGGAAGTCCTCTTGCTTCGTAATTATAGATGGAGAGATTTCTGATTCAAGCTGCTCTTTTTCCTTAAGTGTTATCATGTCCAAATCATTAAGTTCTTATAGAAGTAGATGATGACACCAGGTGAGATGAGCGATTTAGTCAAATCCTTGATAAGTAAATTGTTTAAAGCACTATAATAAACCTTTAAAATCTGAGGTAGAGATAGCGATCTTCAGCTTGGCTTCCATGTCAATCATTCTTGTATAGAAGTTTTACATGGTTCACGCTATGAACTCTATGTCCTTCGAATCATACATCTCATTGGTGATCAACTAATCTATGTTCTTCTGCATATCATTGATATGATCTTTGATAACATTGAGCTTTTTGTGCATAGAGAGAATAGTGTCCAGGTTGAGTGACTCAGGTGGCTTTGGAAATAGCTTGCCCATGGTCTCAAGGAGAGCTTTCTATGCCTTTTTTACTGAATCATTTAAAGCAGTCATTGATAACTTTGCATGCAGACTCAAACTTCTCATTCAGCGCATCAAGGTTCAATGAAGGTTTCTCAACCTTTTTCACAGTCTCCTTAACTATCTTGATAACTTTATCCACTTTCTTATCATAGTTAACCATCAACCTGGACATACTCTCCATCAACTTGCCCATGCTATGTCTAAGGTCCTTATTAACTTCAAAGGCTTTGGACAAATCACTGAACTTCGAGTTAGTGCTCCTATATATCTTTGCTTACTCTTCACCAAACTTATGTAACTGTGTAGCTTGAGTTGCCAATGTGGCGTTTAACCTACTCAACTACTAATTAGCAATGTCAATACAACCCTTCATCTTGCCTACTACAGCATTAGCTACAACTATATATGTGGGAATAGAAGTGATAGCTGCTCTGAGTTGAGTTGCAGAATCAGAAAGCCCGGTAAGGATCGAAACCATCTTATCCATAAGGCTTTTGGTGCTCTCTTTCACCAGATGATTGCGTATTGCATTCAAGCTTCCTTGAATCTTCTCAAACTCTTCATAGTACTTAAATTCTGAAGGAATGTTGGAGTGCACATCGAATTCTAGTATTTTAACCTTTGCTTTTACGGACAAGTCTAACAATTCCTGAGATAGTATCAGACAGCTTACTACTCCATCCAATTGAGCGTCAGTTTTGAGAGTTGGAAATTGATTCCTTGCTAACTCTCTAATTTGAATCAAGATGGCTGAATTAGCCAAGTCCTCTTGGACTAGCTTACTACTGGAGGGAGATGCTTCATTGGCCGTAAAATTTTCTTAGCACCTTCCTTAGTTGCTTTTCCATGCTACACTATGTTCTCAACCTCGAGAACTTCTCTAATCAGAGGGATTAGAGGGGTAGTGGATAGGTTTGAAGAAAAGGTTGGTTTAGAATTGTTTTGTATAGAAGAATGAGTAGGTGTAGGTTTAGATTTTACAGGGGAAGGAATGATAGAAGTTTGAGTAGGAAGAGGTGAAGGATGGGTGGTAGTTTGTTGAGTTTGGTTTGGAGAGGAAGGGGTATAGTCAAGAGAATTTATAGAGACTGGAATTTGAGGAGGAGAATTTACAAGAGAAGAACGAATTTGGGAATATACGAGAGTGGGGATTTTAAGATTTATAGGAGAGGTAGGTTTAGGATTTATAGAAGAAATGGGGGAAGGATTTAAAGGTACTTGGGGGTTGGCTGTTTGACCCAAGGATGGGTCAGCCTTAAGTAACTCAACTTGAGTTGGAAGAGACTCAAGCTGAGTGTGAATTAGCTTTGGGATGCTAGAACCAGGAAGAGCAAATTCTTCCTGATTGAGAATCTCTTAATCATCACCAGCATCCTCATCATTGCTCACCACTTGAACATATTTCTTCAATGGGCGAGTGGTAGTATAGCACTTGCGCTGAGCGCCCTTAACTTTGCAAATTACTTCCTCCATATGAGGTGCAACTACAGGCTTAGCGATTTCAGGGTTCTTTTTGCCTTTTCATGCTCCCTTTCCCCACAACATCTTTAGTCTCCTCTAGCTTGTGCTTTCTTTAGAATAGTCTCTCCTCTTGCTCCTTGGCATTCTCTTCTTCCTCAGCACTTTGTTTCACCTTAGCTTTCCTCTAAGCGTGAGTCTTGAGTTTCAACTTATTTCTTTGCCTAGCTTGAGGCAAGGCAAGTGTATTTCTTGCCCTTGTTTTTGTTAGGATTTTCCTTACCCTAGAAGAAGTAGCTTTTGGTTTGGTTGAGATAGGAGCGAAAGCTTTTGATATTTGCTTCAGCTTGGTAGATAGTGGAACTTTATCAATAGTGTCTTCCATATATTCCTTGAAATCCACCATAAAACCATCTTCATCTCCTTCAAAATGTCCCTTGGGAACATAGTTGGTGCTACTTAAGACTTCCTTTTTGCATCTTGAGCCTTGGTATACCGAGTGTGAACCTAGTTATGGTAGAGCTTGTTGAAGTGATTCAAGTCAAGGGTTTTCTTCAAAGGAATCATGTTTACCACTTTTCTACTGATAAGTTTAATAGTTTGTTCACAAGATTCGGCTATATATCAATGGTGCCAAAAACTTGTTCACAAAAAATATAGGTATTGTCAGTACCTCTTATCAAATAGAAAAATGATGATAACTGTAAGTATACAGTTGCAATGTAGTTTTAAAAGATATCGATCCCACAAGGAAGGGCAAGTTCTAAAGATTAGCAAGGAAGATAAAACAAGGAAAATAAAATATAATAAGGTAAAGTTTTAGGAAAGAAGGGTTAGAATGAAAAATGAGTAAATATAAGTATGAAATATTGGAGAATCTAAATATATAGATTTTCCCTACGAAATAATGATAGCAGAGAAAGAATGCAAGTTCAATAAAGTTGTTACGATTCACTAAGCTATTCTAACAGACTCGGTTCTAAATACTCAAATGTTCAATTATTCCCCGCAGAGCAACACAAGAAATGACTTTTCTAGATCTAGTGCAAATGAATTAAGACTATCATATAAACCTGGACAACATCAATACTATTCTTAGTACGAGTCAC
>CATIWQ010822937.1:0-10682 GCA_949673415.1 Euphorbia schlechtendalii
ATTATTAGTATTTTCTTTTAAATAGTACAACAAAGCAAATATTGAGCACACATCTTTCCCGCATGCCTCAATTTATACCATATTTATATAAGTTGTATATAGAGGCACAAGTGTGGAAAAAAATATTTTATAAAAAACACACCAATATGGATCTTATTGTAGTGAAAAATTAGAAACAACAAAATATTTTAAAAGCATGCATCTAAAACACTAGCAGATTCTGAAATGAATTTATTTTTATACAAATTATAAATTAAATAGAAGCGAGTGGCAGTTAATGAACTAAGTATTTGAAAATATTTAAACTTAGAAAAATGTAGAATTTCTGAGAGAAAAATGCATGTAATTAACACTGATTTTTCATAGTACATAAAATCCTCTGTCATAATAAATAATAAGGTTGCATTTTTCGGGAAATTATAGCAAGGATCAAATTTTGAGGACTTTTTCCTTGCAAGCTTGATATGTGTCCCATAAATCATTTTATACATTTATTATTTTTTCATTTATGACACATATCAACATAGTAATCAAAGGTGCGTCTATACGCGACTATGCTCTCGGGCAAGCCCTTGCGTCTTTTGGGATTTTAAGCTAAATTTTACGCCTAGAGTGCCCCAAGGCACGCCTAGGCGGCTAAAAAGCCCAAGGTACGGCTTTGCACCTTAAATGCACCTCAACGCCTTGACTACCGTGTAGGGATGGCAATGGGCCGGATCTGGATCTGGACCCATATTTCCATCATTTCAAGATTGACACAAGTACCATATACCTTGGGCCAACCTTGAAATGATGGAAATATGGATACAAATGAGATCCAGATCCGACCCATTACCATCCCTACTACTGTGAATGTCAAGCATGCAAAAAAAAGGTCCTCGAAACCTGATCCTTGGTATAATTTACCACATTCAAGGGAAAAAATCACATATTTCCATTTGAATTTTGACATATACGAGATAAATCGGAAAAATAAGAGTAACTAAATAAGGAATTTAATTGAAAAAAATCCCTTGTCAAAATATTTAGAGGATGGACACAATTGCGAACATGCTAGTAGGAACGTTTATCACAAGTAGCACCCTCCTATTGGAGAGAAACTTAATCTTCAAAATGTGGAAATAATGGCAGGCAATTTTCTTGTGAAGTGTTTGTTGTGTAGTATAAGTGTGTTACAAACTTGGTAGAAATGAAATATTTGTGTTTTTTTAAAAAAGACATGGACTTGAGAAATATTTTGGAAATTATAATTTACAGGTAACAATTAATATAAGAGAGACATGGTCTTGCAACAAGATCTATTGAAAGCAAAGGAAATAAAACCTTCACTAAGTCACTAAATAATCTATGCTATGTTCACCTAAATAATCTCTGTTACCTTTTTCAACCAAAAAATGCCAAAGAAGATCAGTAAAATGTTGGTCATCAACATATAAGCTTGATAAAATGCAAGTAGTCCCTATAATTTAGAGCAAATATCATATCGCCAAAAGCTACTCATTCTAAGTGCAGTTCATGTAATATTTCGACAGGTTCTGTATTATGGAACAGAAGAATGTCTTTCCACGACACATTTCATACAAGCGATATCTGAATAATGCCTTTCCAGAAAACTGTCCACAGAGCCTAAATTCCACTTACAAGAGAGCAAAAGACCATCTGTCTCAAGG
Source organism: Euphorbia schlechtendalii (assembly GCA_949673415.1). Lineage (NCBI taxonomy): Eukaryota > Viridiplantae > Streptophyta > Magnoliopsida > Malpighiales > Euphorbiaceae > Euphorbia > Euphorbia schlechtendalii. The sequence goes on from CATIWQ010822937.1 coordinate 1,671, forward strand.
GACAAATTCAACACTGCAAAAAGCACTGTCCAGCAAAGCCCCATTTGAAAAACAATAAGCAGAAATCTACAAACCTTGAGATGTTACTGTCAAAACATCTTCCTAGTACACATCAATTCCATTTCATCTATCCCATTCTAAATCAGGCTTTTCGCGATCTGCAACGGCTGGTTTTGCTGCCATTACTTTCAGGAAGTTGGTAGCCATTCCTTCAGGTAACTTACCAGTCAACTTATCCCATCCCATTATATAAGGCAATGCAAACTGCACAACACAATGCGAGATAGATATTACAATAACACAATACACATGGCATGACAAAAGATGCATATATCTGATAAATTTAGCAATTAACAAAGGCTTAATGCATAGTTAGCCCTCTTCAACTTTACACTTTTTTACTAGATGCCGCCCCCAACTTTGAAATCCCCACTAGCCCTCTAAACTTGGCAAAAGTCAATGCTGCATGTCACATTCTGATTAGAGAAAGAAAATTAAATTATTATCATCTTTGAAAAGTCAAACCAAACACAAGGTGACACGTGGCACTGAGGGTGCTGGTGAGTGCAGCTTTGCCAAATTCGGGGGGCTAATTATGCATTTGAACATTAACAAACTAGAAAACATCTAAAATCCTACGTATCCCATTACTCAAAATTTATAACACAAGTTTCTACAGTTCAGACCAGAATAATACAATGAAGTTAAGCAGCTTGAAAGATAACAAGTGTGAGTCATAATTATAATTTATAACCTTGTTCCATAGTTATCAAAATCGTACGATGCGAATCACGAATCATACTTTTCGATTCGATTCACCCCTGAATCAATACGAATCTATGGGGTGAATTAAAAAACGTATCTGAATCGTATCTGAATCGTGCAATTCGGTTGATCTGGCCGATTCAAAATGCTTAATGTTTCTCAAACTTTTATCAAGTTATATTCACTCAATGATAAATAATTATTTAATTGTTAGTGATTATGATTTTATTTGATAAGGTTTTCGTTTTAATTGATTGGTTAGTTGATATGATTTATTTTTTTATATTAATATTGTATGTATTGACTAAAATTTAGTAGTAATTTAAGTTGAACATTTAAAATATTTTATTTTTATATGATTTTAAGAATTGATCCGAATCTTACAATTAGATTCGCGATTCATAAAAATTGGGATTTCGATTCTTGATTTGATAACTGTCTTGTTCCCTTTCTTTCATTCTTTCTTTCTGTACACAACTTTCAATATTGAAATATTTTGGCAACCCACAAAATTAACATCTTATAGATTCTAATACCCAAGTTTAGCATATTAACCGTGGTGTCCTAACTTTTGTGCATTCTCCTTGTGCAGAAATCATCATAAGGTATTACAATAATCCTAAAGAGTAGTAAAAATTATTATCTTAAGCTCATTATGGGTCCGTTTAGGATTGCTTTCCCATGCTACTTTTTTAAAAGTTCTGGGCATGTTTAGTTTCAAAAAATTGTTTTCGTTTTCTGTTTTTCAATTTTCTTTTCATTTTCCGATTTTTTCAGTTTTTCATTTTCCAAATAGAAGACTGAAAAACAGAAAACAAGTACATATTAATTTAGTTTTCTAGTTTCTGTTTTTTATTTTAAAAACAAATCATTGATTAATTTGAATTTTATCATTAAAAATATTATAAATGACATGAAAAATACTACAAATTAAATTAGAAACAACAAATACAAATTTTAAACTAATCAAAACAAAGTTAAAAATCTTTAAGTTTTGTGTTGATTATGTATAACTTGATATATACTTAAAGCTGACAATTTTAAAGGATGATTAAATCTAGAAAATTATTTTATTCCATTTTCATTAGAAATAAGGTGGCATTTTTGTTAATTTTATAGTTTGCGGGGTTTGAACCCCAAATCCCCATACTTCTTGAATTCTACTCGACCAAAGCCTAATGATTTCATTTTCATTTTTAGTTCTCTTTTATTTAAATTTTTAAAAAATAGAAAGCATATTATGTATAATTTCTATTTTTAAATTTTTTTAAATAAGAATTTTAAGCTTTATTAGTTCAAAACTATAAGAGATTAATTAAAAAATGCAATAAAAAGTTATTAAGTAAATAACAAAATTAACAAAGTATATAAATTAAAATTATATAAGTATTTAAGGGGTGCCAACAAAGTTTGACAGCTTAGCCTATTTCCTTCTTATAACCCCACAATTCTATTAAAAAAACTAAAAATATATCAATACAAAATTTATTTGTTAGTTATTAACAAGTAATTATACAACTAATATATTAGTAGAAAATAAATTAAATAATTGTGTTTTATACTGATTAAATGAAAATTGTGTTTATTCAGTTTTGAAAATTTATGAAAACATCAAAAAGTTGTTTTTTGTTGCAAGGCATAAAATGGAAAAATTAGAAAACTGTATTTCACTGAAAAACTTTGCAACTAAACAAACGTTTTCATTTTTCAGTTTTCCTAGAAACAATTTCTACTCTATTTTTCCACAACTAAACATGCCCTCTATTTTCACGCTTTTCCGTGTTGCTATCTTGAAAAGCTTTAGAAATCAATAGCCAACAGTTCCTAATTAATTAGTATTTAGAGTCAAAATAATTGGTTCAATATTGCCTAAAATATTGTTCTATTAAAAGTTTGTAAGTAAAAATTTTCGTGATAGCAACTCCAATAGTAATCCCAAACAGACCGCATATCTTGCTCCCTATAAGACAACAGCATAACCCTACAGTGTAGTTAGCACATTTCTAGGAACAACACATTTGTTCTCAGCAAATTATATGCTGCATCTGAATATCTACTGTATGAAAGCGTTGGAAACTAAGTTACAACAAACACACAAGGATAGGTAACATGAAAAACGCAAGTGGGAAACAATAGAAGTTAAGCACTAAAAGGTAATTTCAGGCACATGAAAATATTAGGCCGAGCCCTTCATCAAAGGCATCTTTGCTAAAATTCCCTGAAACATCTATACAAAACCTAGGGGTGACTCTCATATGGTTAGGGAACATATACTAAGCAGTCAATTTACAATTACTGTCACAGTTATTCGTGAGCTGTTACCATTGGCCGTCTCTCAACAACTTCAAAATTTTAAGGACTTTGGATAGATCATCTAGAAACATTACAAATGGACTCACATATCCATGCAAATTGTGACACATATCTTAAGGCCAAATGCATCATCTCCCTCAACTTGTCTCATTTCACATACTGCCCCCTTAAACTTTAAAAAGGTCCCCATAGCTCCCTTAACTTCACTAAGGTGCACCAATTTGTTCCGCTATACTACGTGTTAGCGTCTGATTGAAGAGAAAAAAATCAGAAAAATGACATCTTTGAAAAGTTTAACCAACTAGAAGACGACACATGCCATTTAGGGGGCAAACTGATACACTTTTTACCAAGTTCAGGGAGTTATGAGGACCTTCTCAAAATTCAGGGGGATAGTAGGCGAAATGAGACAAGTTGAGGGAGCACATGGCGCATTTAGCCTAATTATAAAGCATGTCCAAAAAAGTGCCTGCTTCAGATTAAACAAAAGACCATATATCTTCTAAAATTGAGAAAGTAAAATAGAAGGATTTCCATACACTGCAAGCTGTCTTTAGAACTGTAAATTCACCAGCAGTCAGAGGAACATTGAACCGATCATTAAATTTCAGAACATTGTTAACAACACCTGCACAAACAATAATCACTTCAAGAAACTAGAAACCAAAATTAACATTCTACTGAAACCAGCTATGAGAGAGAGAAGAGAAACATAAGCAAGAAGTCAAAACAACATCAGAAGACCTGCAATAGATGAAAATTAATGACATCTCATATTTTTTTGACAATAACAATAGAAAAGCTGAGCAAAGTTTACACTGCCAGAAGCAAGTTTGCTAAATTGGTATTGATACAAACTGGAGTTAATTGAGCATGTTGTAATGACAAACTACAAACCAAAATACGCATGGACTTGATAGTGCATAGTACTTAAATATTAAGAAAAAACTAAGAAAGTATACTGCTGAGATTATCTAAAAGTCCCTTCAAACCTCTAAATAATCTAATTACACAAATGAAATATTAACAGTGAAGTGAAGCACTATCAAGAACCGGCCATTCAACTTAAACATGCTGTACAGCAGCAGTCTTACAATCTGATGCAAAGCTAATCTCGAATTAACAAGCTAGAGAGAGAATCTGTTATAGAGAGAGAAAGATTTCTGTTATTCAATTCATCAAATGAACTAATACAAACATTACGTCTTTTATAACAGATACAGAGCTGTTATTGAGCTAAACCAGCGAAGGAAGAAGACGACTCAAAACTAGTTACAGAACGCAGTGTTTAAGCACAAGTGATACGCAGTGTTTTATTCAAAGAAACAGTCAGCTATTACTTAAGACATGTGGACCAATCAACGGCGCTCCAAGACAACGACTAGTTCCCAAATCTTCACTGCAACACCCCCTCCCCTTAAAAATCCGTTTCAATCTGAAAAGCCGGAAATTTTGCGCCGATATCATCTGCAAACTCCCAACTTTCCCCTTTGCCATGGGACCACTGAATTAGCAGCTTCGTGGCAGCCTTGTCACCTCTCTTCACAAACTTTCTCTGTAAAACAGCCACTGGAAATGGTGGTTGAGCTGCTTGAATCAGATCTCCGACTTGTGTCTCTGCTGGAATCTTCATTTTAAGTTGAGACACGTGGAAAACAGGATAAAAATCGAAGATCCAACTGGCAATCTAAGCTTGTAAGCAACCTCACCTGACCTGTCTTGCACTTAATAAGGACCAAAGTACATAGGAGCTAATTTGTGATTGGAACGGAAAGAAACACTTTGCTGGCGACAAGATAAATTTTTCAGTTGAGACACGTGGAAAATAGGATGAATCGAAGATCCAACTGGCAATCTAAGCTTGTAAGCAACCTCACCGATCCTGTCTTCCACTTCATATGGACCAAAGTACCGAGGAGCTAATTTGTGATTGGAACAGAGAGAAACACTTTGCTGGCGATAGGGCTTAAGTTTGAAGAAAACCCAATCCCCTATTGAAAATTTGCTTTCCACCCCGTGTTTATTGGCTTGCTGCCTCATGCGCATTTGAGCTCGCTCCAAATGGTATTTCATTAACTGTAAAGCCATTTCTCTGTGATGCAACAATTAATCAACAGCCACCTCCTGTAAATTCCCCGTTACATGGTGAACATGGATGGGAGGAAAAACCCCATAAACAGCTTCGAATGGAGTGAGATGTGTTGCGGAATGAAAAGTGGTGGTATACCACCACTCTACCAGAGGTAACCAATCACACCATTTGACCGGATTCTGACGAGTCATGCACCTGAGGTAGGTCTCTAATTAACGGTTGACCACCTCCGTTTGACCATCTGATTGGGGGTGACAGGCTGTAGACTTTTCCAGCTACACTCCTTGTATTTTGAATAGTTCATTCCAGAATTTGCTGACAAAAACAGGATCTCTGTCACTCACAATGGAAGAGGGAAAACCATGCAATCTGTGAATTTCCTTTGGGTAGAGCGCTGCCACAACCTCTTCTGTTTAAGAATGCTTCAGAGCCAGGAAATGCGCATATTTGCTTAACCTGTCCACCACAACTAGTATCACCTCCTTTCCATTCGATTTTGGCAATCCCTCTATGAATTCCATGCTCACATCCATCCAAATATTACCAGGTATGGGTAATGGTTGCAGCAACCCTGGACTTTTAGTAACTTCATACTTGCAGCTTTAACAAACTAAACATGCTCTAACATAGTTGCGCATGTCTTTTTCCAGGCCCTTCCAGTAGAACATGCCAGCTCTTTTGCAAGTTGCAAAAAAACCTGAGTGACCACCTAAGGCTAAGTCATGAAAGAGCTGAATTATTTGCTGCCTTAGTGTCAAATTGTTCCCAACAACAATTTTTCCTTTTCTCCTCAACACCCCTCCCTTCCAGGTAAAAACTCCCTCACTATCCTCTTCTTTATTGCCAAATTCTGCAATTTTGGATTTGAGCTGAGGATCTTGTTCCCAACTATCCTCAATTGCAGGATTCAAACAATGGATTGGGGTTGATAAGGTGAGAGCTGCCAAACTAGCCATTGGGACCCTTGGGAGTGCAATTACTGCCCCATCTTCAACCTCCTTTTTGCAAGTGATCTCGAAATCATAATCAAATAATTTGGCTATAAATTTTTGTTGTTGAGTAGTTGTGATGCGCTGCTCTAGGAGAAACTTTAAGCTCTTGTGATAAGTTCTAATGATGAACTGCCTAGGACCCAAGTAATGATCCCATTTCCTAACAACATGGACCACTGCCATTAACTCTTTTTCATAGGCTGACATTCCTAGATGTTTAGGCGAAAGAGCCTTACTGATGTAGGCTATAGGATGTTATCTTGCATCAACACAACACCCGTTCCTCCCCCACTTGCATCTGTCTCCACCACAAACTGCTTATTTGGATTTGGAAAAACCAATACAGGACAAGTTACCAAGGCCTATTTGAGTGCCTCAAAGGCCATATCAGCCTTAGTTGACCAATTGAACCCTTCCTTTCGCAATAGTTCAGTAAGAGGTTTGCTGATTTGACCATAGTGGTAAATGAGCCTTCTATAATAGTCAGCCAAGCCTAGAAACCCCCTCAACTGCTTAACATTTGCAAGTGTTGGCCAATTCCCCACAACCTCAACTTTTCTAGGATCCGTCCCTATATGTTCCTGACCAATTATGTGTCCCAAATACTCCACTTTAGGCTGCCTTAAACTGCATTTACTTCACTTAGCTACAAGCTGATTTTTATTAAGCAATTCAAAAACCTCTCTTAGATGCTGCACATGCTCTTCAATTGAATCACTATACACTAATGTCATAAAAAAACTCCTGCACTGATTTCCTAAATAAATGCCCAAAAATATCACTCATAAGGCTTTGGAAAGTTGAAGGAGCATTAGTTAACCCAAACAGCATAACTAAAAATTCATGGTGCTTCTCATGAGTGTGAAATGCTGTCTTTTGGATGTCTTCAACATGCATTCGGATTTGGTGATAGTCTGAAGTTAAGTCAAGCTTAGTAAAATCTGTAGCCTTGTATAGTTCATCAAACAACTCCTCCACCACAGGTATAGGGAATCTATCCTTGATTGTCCTCTTATTCAATTCTCTGTAATCAATGCACAACCTCCAACTATTATCTTTCTTTTTTACCAAAAGATCTGGAGAAGAATAGGGACTTGTGATGTGCCTAATAGTGCAACTCTCTGGTAACTCTTTAACCATTTTCTCAATGACATCATTTTGCATTGGGGAGTATCTATAAGGCTTGAGATTCATGGGTGAAGAGCCTTCAATTAGTGGTATTATGTGTGGTCATGGTGTCTACTAGGTAGCATACCTACTGCCTGCTTAAAGAGGAATTCAAACTCCTCTAGTAGTTCCTGCAATTCCACAGGAATTTGCTCACCTCCAAGTCCCACAGCTTTTGTTGACATCAACTGAACTAAGAATACAGTAGGACTATGTGTTAGCAGCTTCAACATTCCTTCATTGGAAACCACTTTAACTATTGAATATATTTCCCCATGCAAAGTATACTCATATTCCCCTTGCTTAAACTTCATTGTCATGGCCTGGAAGTCCCATTCAACATTTCCTATGGTAGCCAGCCAACTCAAACCAAGCACCACTCCACAACCACCAATGGACATCACATGGATATCTGCTCTACTCTTGACTCCTTGCATTTCCCAAGCTAAGCCCTCACACTTGTAATTACAGATAATTCTTGTTCCATTGGCTACAGTCACTGCCAATGGAGCAATTGGCTTAATAATATATCCAAGCTCCTTAGCTACCTTTAAATCTAAAACATTAAAAGTAATTCCAGTATTAACCATCATATGCAACTTCCTTCTCTTGCACAGACCCACTACTCTCATTGCCTGGATGTTACCATGGCATTTAGAGCAATCAAAGGTTCTTCCACTGTCTGCTAATTCAGTCACTTTTCCATTTCAGTTTCATCTCCCTTTTCCTCCAAACAAACTATTATGAGACTAGGTATTTCTTTGTGCAATGGTGCTTTGGAGAGTATCTTTCCTCACACGAGAAACACTGGTTCTTGGCTTTTTTCTCAGCCATTTCAGCTTCAGTCAGCCATTTAACTTTATTAAACACCCCTTCCTTAACATTTTGTCTCATAACAGGCTCTAGTTGTGGTCTAATAGCTGGTGGTGGTAGTTAAGCTGATCTATGCACGTTATTATTCATATTATTGTGTGGACATTGGTCTAGTAAAGTAGGATTTACCAGATTTTTGTGAAGTCATGTATGCATCTTGTATATTAGCAAGTGAATAGGGCTGCTGAAGTGTTCTAGGTGATTGCATCAAGACAAGGAAACTCACCTCATCTTTAAGTCCAATACTGAACATGCTCAGGAGGTCTTCTTCGCAAAGATCCACCTTGTAGGCATTGGAATCAAAGGATTCCAGGTATTTTGCTAGAGTTCCCGTTTGATTTAACTTCTTTATTTCCGAAATTGGACTGATGAACACCTTTTGACCAAACCTTCGCTTGAGCAGCAAAACATACACTTCCCAAGGTAGCTCACTATCACCACCTCTACTTTTGAGCAAAGTTTGGTGCCATTCAAGAGATTTTCCTGATAAATGGACAGACAAAAGCCTTAATTTCATGTAGCTTGGAGTGTTATCCATTTCGAAGAATCTTTCACAACAAAAGATCCATCCTTCTGAATCATCTCCATCGAACTTAGGAAATTCGATCTTTGTGAACCTTGAAGAAAAATGATACTTTGAGTCTATCTCACGAGCTGGATCATGAGTCTGTCTATTGTCTCGCGTATGTGTATCATTCAAAGTAGCCATTATCTTCTTCATTTCACTTAGTAGCACAGATTGAGAAGTTACAAACTACTCCTGCGGAGTATTCTGCCTCGTAGTGACCTCCGTTAAAGTCACCTCCATTC
>CATIWQ010822974.1:0-24249 GCA_949673415.1 Euphorbia schlechtendalii
GGCTACGATCCGACTTGTTTGATGTGTGAAAAATGGAAAATGTAAGAAAATCAGAAAACTACCTATTTTCTGCCATTGTAATTCCATTAACAGCATTGCGATGTCGTTAAATACATCGCAATATCGTTAACGACAATACTGATGTTGTTAATGACATCAACAATGTCATCAACGACATTGTTTTCCAAGAAAAATGTAGGTCGAAGGTTTGTAAAATTTCTGAACTTCGTTTTATGTACAAGAGGGTCAGTGGTGACCATTAAGACCTGAAATCTATGTTTTTAAGTAACATAAAGCATACGTTTGAAGATTTTACAAACCTGAAATCATTTCAAAAGGTGCTTGGATGGTTAAAGTCGGTTTCCCTTCGCTAGGATATCATTTTACCAACTTTAATGGTTTCCCTTTTAAAATGAATTTAATAACATTGTGATTTATGTATTTGGACTTAGATTTATTTATTTTTCCTATACTATTGAAGTGTGTTAGGAAACACCGACGAAGGGAACCGAAGTTCCCGGATAATCGACCTGACAAATATCCATGTGGTATTTCACGAAAGAATGGTTAAATAACTTATGTTTATTAAATAAATCCCTTTTTACATGAAAAGAAATTTCAAACATCTTGACATTTTAAATAGACCGCCAGGGTCTCACGAAAATCAAAACAAACATATTTGCAACTATCTGTGATGTGTCGTATTTATGCTAACCTTTGTGGATGCAGGTAGTTTAAAATAGATGTATGTTAGGGTTTAATTTCCTTCGAATATCGCTTCTGATATTAAAATAAAATTTAATATTCATTAGATATTGCTATATTTTAGGTGATTGTATCCCTTAGACTTCAATGTATTTAGGCTATTTGTAAACCCCCATCCCAATGATGTAATTAATCCCCTATAGATTAGGCGCATTTAAATTTCCTACGTGTTTACTACTCATAATTTACTTACCGTATTATTCATGTGTGATAAACTATAACATAAACCGAAATATCTAGTTTAGTTCTAATATTATAAATGTGGTTTCTATCAACTATAATTAACTCAAATGACAATGAAATAGGTAACTCATCCAAACCCGAATCTTCATTCTATGGTATAGATTAGGCAAACGGATCTAAGCTATACAAAATTTTCCCAGAAGAGTTGATCCGGGTGGTGACTCTGTAACATAGACAAGAGATTTTGGTCTCGCATCTTTTGAGCTTGAAATTTATTTTTCGAGCAACACTTTCAACACATTTTTAAACCACTTTTTTTCGAAAACCCAACGCCCCCCAAGGGCTAGCACCTCGCGGCGACCGCACTGGTCGAATGTTGTCCGCTCACAACGGTGTTATCCATGTGTCTTCTTAACACTTGATCTCCAACTCTTTGCCAAAATTATGAGAATTTAATTTTTCTTCTTCTTCTTCAACACGGATTTGCCATTCCAATTAACTACCTTAAAACACATAATTTCTCCTTTGGCAATCGATTGGTGAAGATATCAGCGTGATGTTCCTTTGAAGGAACATACTCCTACTTGACATCTCCTTGTAGTACATGATCCCTAATGAAGTGATGTCTGATATTGACATGCTTCATCCTGCCATGCTAAACTAGATTTTTAGAGAGGTCAATTATGTTATTGTTATCACGAATAACTTCAAGACAATTTGACTTTATACCATAATCTTCCAATTGTTGCTTAATCCATAGTAGTTGTGCTATGCAACTTCCTATGGCCATGTACTCTGCTTCTGCTGTACTTAGTGCAACAGAAGTTTGCTTCTTACTATACCATGAGACAAGGCACTCTCCAAGGAAATGACATCCTCCTATTGTACTTTTCCTATCAAGCTTGCCTCTACCATAATCAGCATTTATGAATCCCTTAGGAGTGAAATCTGAGCTGCTGGGATACCATAGACCTACTTTAATTGAGCCTTCCAAGTACTTGAGAATTATCTTAAAAGTGGCTAAATGAGATTCTCTGAGGTCAACTTGATACCGAGTGTAGTAGCATACAACATATTGAATGTTTGGCCTACTAGCAATGAGATAATGAAGAGAGCCTATGATTCCTCTGTAGAATTTGTTAGCCACAGTTTTTCCAGCTTCATCTTTACTCAAGATAGTATCAGTGGCCATGTGAGTGGATATTGGCTTTGAATGATCCATGTCAAACTTCTTTAGGACTTCTATGCCATACTTAGCTTGACAGATGAAAATTCCATCTTCAGTTTGCTTGATTTGAAGACCAAGAAAGAAATTGAGCTCTCCCATCACATACATTTTGAATTCACTCTTCATTTGCTTGCTAAATTCCTTGCATAGCTTCTCATTAGTTGCTCCAAAGATAATATTATCTACATAGATTTAGACAAGCAACACATCTTTTTTTCGCTTGATAAATAGAGTCATATCTACCTTCCCTCTTTCATAGCCTTTGCTAATCAAGAAATTGTTAAGCCTCTCATACCAAGCTCTAGGAGCCTGCTTCAATCCGTGGAGAGCCTTCCTCTATTTGAAGACATGCTTAGGGTTTTTCATATCTTCAAATCCTAGAGGATGGTGAACATAGACTTCTTCTTGAATGAATCCATTCATGAATGCACTCTTAACATCCATTTGAAATAATTTGAAGTTCATATGAGATGTGAAAGCACACAGGATTCGAATAGCTTCAAGATGGGCTACAGAAGCATAAGTCTCATCATAATCGATACTTTCTTGCTGATTGTAGCCTTGAGCAACAAGACTAACTTTGTTCCTAACAACAGAGCCATCTTCATCTAGCTTATTCTTGAATACCCATTTTAATTCGATGATAGATTTCCCTTTTGGCTTTGGAACTATATCCTAAACATCATTGCGCTTGAACTGATCCAGCTCCTCTTACATTGTACTCATCCAATGCATCTTCAAACTTCTTGGGTTCCATCAATGAAATGAAGGTTGAATGACTCATCATCCTGTTGAGCTGAACACGTGTCATCACTGGATTATGAACATCATCAACTATGTTATCTAGTGGATGGTTGCGATAAACTCTAATCACTATTAGAAGACTCTGATTAACTATTGGAGGATCGATAATGGGATGCTAAGGTGGAGGTTGATCTTCGCCATCGTTGAAGTTGATAGAATGATCCTCATCATCTTTGACTTCCTCAATAGGGGGGTTTTGTGCTGAGTTGGGTAGCACAGAGAGTGGCATCCTGAGTTAATTCGCTTGTTGGGGTACTCTTTCATCTTCATCAGATGGACTTCTATCAGCATTGTTAGTTTCATCGAAATCCACATGCATAGACTCTTCTAATAGGCCAGTTCTTTTGACATATTCTCTTCTGTTAGTTGAGTATCCCAAAAAGATATCTTCATCAGACTTAGGAACAAACTTTCCTTGTTGCTCTTTGGTGTTAAGAATGAAGCACCTATAGCCAAATGATTTGAGATGGCCAATCTTAGGCTTACATCCTCGCCAAAGTTCAAAGGGTATTTTCTCTAGAATTGGGTGAATTAAAACCTGATTCAGGATATAACACGTTGTGTTACCAGCTTCTCCCCAAAAGTACTTTGTTAGATTGTTATCACTCAACATGGATCGAGCCATTTCAATTGTGGTTCTATTCTTCATTTCTACAACCCCATTTTTTAGGAGTATAAGGAGAAGAGAAGTTGTGGTCAATACCATGAGCTAAACAGAATTCTACGAAATTGAAGTTCTCGAATTCAAGTCCATGACCACTTCGGATTCTAATTATTTTAGTTCCTATTTCATTCATTATCTAGTTACTGAGCTTGATATAAGATTCATAAGTTTCATCTTTGCTACTTAGCAAGACTACCCAAGTGAATCTCGTGAAGTCATCCACAACCACCAACGAAAATCTCTTACCACCCATGCTCATTGGCTGAAGTGGGCTGAAAAGATCTAGGTGGAGTAGCTCCAATGATAGCTTAGTTACTATGTGATTAATTGACTTAAAAGATTTCTTAACTTGCTTACCTAGCTGGCAAGCTAAGAAGAGTTTATCTTTTTCAAAGCTGATGCTAGGTAAACCCACAACTAATTGCTTTTTGGCCAGTTTGGATAGAATATTCATATTTATATGACTTAACCTTCTGTGCCAAAGCCATGAATTATCCTCCTTAGATATAAGACATGCATTAGTGGAACCGGGGAATAAATCAATCATATATAAATTATTGATTCGAGGAGCAAAGCGAATAGTAAAGTCAGTCTTACAGTAAATTACTGAATAGCCTGCTGAGTTAAATGTAACCTTTCTACCATTGTCACAAAGATGGGCAACACTAAGCAAGTTGAAGGAGAGACACCAGTAGTGCCACAACCCACAATCTTGCCTTTCTGGTTATCTCCAAAGCTGAAACTTCCTTTTTTTTTATGCTCCAATGAGATGAACTGGCTTTCATCTCCCATCATATTCCTTGAGCATCCGCTATCCATATACCACATTCTAGAGTCATCAGTGGATCTAAGGCTCACTTGCATAATAATTACGTTTTCTTAAGTACCCATGCCTTTGAGCTAGGTCCTCCCTTGTTAGCAGTGCTTATGTTTGACTAATCGTACTCACCTTAATAACCAATTTTATGCCTACACATTACTGTGGCATGTCCAAATTTTCCACAAAAACCACACATCATTTTTGCTTTGGGCTTGCTTACTTTCTTCTTTTTAGAGGAATTCTTCCTCTTAGAATTTCATGTTTGGTTGTTCAGATGTTGACTGTATGCTGGAGGAGGATCCTGCTTCTTCTTCAAAGCTGTTACCTTAGCAGCTAACTCATCTAATTGCTTAGTGAGCTTGTTGTTTGAACAGTCTTGATACTTAGTCTATTCTTGAAGAAAGTGGATATCAAGAGATGAGGAATGATAGTGTCTTCCAAATCTTCAAATCTCCTCACTAGCTCTTTGATGTTTTTCATCAACTTGTTAGTCAACTTCATAACATCAAAAAGTGTCTGGGCGAATTCTTCCATAGATGAGGGAATTTCAGAATGTACCTTAGCTTGAGGAGCTTTTCCCTTATTGCGCTTAGCTTTAGAGTCAGCAACGGATGGATATCTACCAGAGGTAGATGCTGAGCCTTTTCCCCTTTGATTTTTGATGGCCATGAGATAGAGGTTTGCTAAATCAATTGCTTACTCATTGGATGATGAGGATTCTTCTAAGTTGCTACAGATGGTAGCAAAGACTTCGTTCTTCTTGCTAAACCTCTTCTTGAATCTGTCCTTTGTTCAGCACTTTTCTATTGATAAGTTTAATAACTTGTTTTCAAGATTTGGCTACCCTCATTTCGAAAGGCTTATCCTTAATAATAGTGCCAAAAACTTGTTAATGTAAAATACAGGTGCTATCAGTATCTCTTATCAGATAGAAAAATGATGATAATTGCAAGTATACAGTTGCGATATAGTTTTAAAAGATATCAAAACCACAGGAAAGGAACCATGTCTAAGGATAAACAAGGGAAAATAGAGTAAATAAAATAAAAATAGATTGGAGGTTTTGGATAGGAAGATTAGAATGAAAAATTAGTAAATATAGATGTGAAAGACTAGAGAATCTAAATATAGAGATTTTCCCTACGAACAAGTATAGTAGAGAAAACATGCAAGTTCAACAAAGATGTTACGATTCACTAAACTAATCTAACAAACTCGATTCAAAACACTAAGATGTTAAATGATTCGTCGTAGAGCGACACATGAAATAACTTTTCAAAACCTAGCGCAAACGAATTAAAACAATTATATAAACCTGGATAATGTCAATACTATGCTTAGTATGGGTCTCTCTCACGTAGCCAAATTTAGCAAGTTACCATTCCAAAAATGTTGGCTTACTAAACAGCATTATATCATAGATCCAGTGATTTATACACGATATTGTTAACCTCGAAACTACTCTTAAAATTAACTCCAATGCATATAATTTGATTAATATAAAAGACTTAGCACGAAATACGCATTATGACACATAGACATATCATGAACTTCAAAATAGAAAGTATTAGTTGAAAGCAAAGCAAAGTTGTAAGGTATGCAAGTGAAAGCTAAAGTTGATCAAACCGTAACCACTCTTTAATGGGAGTCGTCAATTCCCGCAATTCCTGTATCTACTTTGAATTTGGTCTCGGCCCGTATAGAACCTACCGTAGGATGCTATGCTTTGCGAATATCGAACAAACGAATATTAAAGAATGAAAACTTTTATTGATTAATGATTTACAAGTACACTTATACAACAATCACTCGAGAATATAGAGAAATCTAGTGATTGAAACAAGGATTCGAATCACTTAAACATTTTCTCGCTAACATTATTAACATAGCGAAACTAAATATTTATTCTCTACCTATACACTATGCACTATCTTTTGGAGCCCTATTTATAGAGTTCGAAGGGTTACGTCTATCTAAAGAAGAGTTGTATCCATTTGTCAATGATTGCATCTCTTCATTGTGATTGGTTGAGAAGCTTTGATATAATCCACAATGGATAGGCACCTTTTCATGATTGGTTGACTTCTAATAGGTGTCTTATCATTGGTAGTTGATGGCAGTTGATGGTGATTGATCATACTTATCTAGTGATTGGTAATTAAGAAGATAAAACCAGAAAACCGTCCAAGTCGAGACCGTGATATATAAGTCGCGACCGTGAATCTTTGATTGGCAGACTTCTATTTCTGAAGTATACAAGTCACGACCATGAATGATTGTCGCGACTATGAATTGAGTTTTTCTTTAGAATTCTCCTTGTAACTTTGCTGATCTTTGACAGTTTTGATCCCAACCTAAATCTTTAAGTTCCACGCATCTTTTTTTACCTTTTTCACTCTTTTTTCATAGAATTCCACTTTAGATAATTTTACTCCCAAGATTTACCTAGTAGCTGCATTTGCATAAAAAACAACTACATACCATGTGAAATCTTTTATATGAAGTATAAAAATAACTTAATTCATAGTGTTAGATGTATAAAATTAATATGATAATAAGTGTAATTATACACTTATCATCCTTCTTCACCTTTGGACAGCTGGATAGGATATGGCCTTTCTTTCCATAGCCAAAGCATTTGATATCTTTAATGTGATCTTTCTTGGGTCCTTCCTTAGCTCCACGCCGGTGCTGAGTTGAATTGATTTTAGCGGGAAACTTCTTCTTGTTGAATTTCCCATCCTTCTTCATGAAGCATTTGAAATGCCTGGTCAGAAGGGCCATTTATTGGTTAGAATGCCTGGTTGACTCCTCCGATGAATTAGCTTTTAGGATAATGGCTTTGTCCTCTCTATCCTCGCATCGACTCTTGTTAGAATCATCAGAATACTTCCTTAAAGACATCTCATGAGTCAACAAGGTGCCTATTAGCTCATCATAGCTATAGGTCTTTAGATCATGAGCCTCCTCAATAGTGCTCTTCTTGGAGTCCCACACAAAGGTAAGAGTGCGCAAAATCTTCTTGACGAGCTCCTTTTCAATGAACACCTTTCCCAATCTCTTCAGTTTATTAAAGATGTTAATGAACCTGGTATTCATATTCTGAATAACCTCGTCGATGCTCATTGAGAACATCTCACACTCCCTTAGCATGAGGTTAATATTTGACTCCTTGACTTTATCCATCCCTTCATAGGTAATCTCTAGCTTTTTCCAGAACTCTTGTGCTATCTCGCATCTTGACACCCTGTTAAACTTAGTATGATCAATTGCATAATGTAAATAGTTAATTGTTTGGGCATTCTCTTTGAAAAGCCTCAAGTCAACGTCATCGTAATCTTTTGGATCTACTAGGACACAAATTCTATTCCTCATAACCATGGGAACTCTGGAGCAAGCTCAATCACCAACTAAGCCTGCATGCTTTGAGACTGAATAAAATTTTTCAAGCGGTTTTTCCATAATGTGTAATGATTACCATCAAAGAGAGGTGGTCTAGTCACTAACATTTCCTCCGTGAGGAGAACTACCTGACCGGAGTCAAAGCTAAAGTTGTTGTAAGCCATTTATGGATCGAAACTCAATGATAGTTAGTTGATAAGTTGAGCACTTACTTTAATACCACTTGTTGGTCCTTATAGGCTTATAAATGATAGCAGAGGAGGGTGAATGCGATTCTTGGTTACTTTTAATTTTTATAAAAATATTTGAACTAAGTTAAGTTTTAAAGACTTCTTGAGTTATGCGATGCTGAGTGCTTTAAAACTTACAAACTATTCAGTTGACTGGGACAGTTTATCTTCAATTCCTTACTGAGTTCCTACTCAGCACGAACTGGTTTTTCAAGCGAAAATGATAAAGAACAAAAAGAATGCTGGATGATAAAGACTAGATAGCAAAAGTAAGAATGTCAACACCTGGTTTTATTCCAGTTCAGCACCGAGCCTACCTCTAGTCCCCGGATACCCTCTTCGAGCTTAAATCCACTAGTTTATCTTTCCTTACTTAGGCGGAGTAGCCTTTACAATGGGTAAAACAATTTTATAGAAAGTTTCTTGTTTTCGAACTACCACTCAAGATAGTTTGGGTAGCCTTCCCAAACTATCACTCAAAGATGAATAAGAATTACAAACTGGATTCAACTTATAAACTGTTGAATCCTTACAATGTTAATCTACTGAGTGAATCTCTATATTACAAATATATGTGTAAAATGAATTGTTTGTTGATTTCTTGAAATGGTTTTTCTTGGAATCTAGAGGGATGTTTGCAGCAATTCAGCTCTTAAGAAATTAAAGGTGATTCACCAAGTTTGAACGTCTACTTCTACCTTCTATTTATACTTAAACCTTTACGAAGTATCCATTGCAAACTTTTCAGGCTCATTGATATTCAATCTCTCTTCTCTTTATATCATTCAAATCTTCTTGTTTGAGATAGATTCCAGGATGTTTGGAGATAGAAAGATGAATGTTGAGGCACGATATAATTCCGTTGAAATAATTTCATTTGTCTTCAAGCAATTCGATTTGAGAGAGGCGCGCGAGAATGCAACATGAAATAATTTCATTTGTCTTCAAGCAATTCGATTTGAGAGAGGCGTGTGAGAATGCAACATGGAATCTTCAGATTGGTTACCATTGCTGACGTTGGCAGAGTCGCGTGGAGACACTGAGAAATAGTGCATGATAGCGAATTCCTTTTACCTTGGACTTTTGTGAAGGATTCCGACATTCCATACTGACACCTTTTATCTTGTGAGGACCACTTAAAATCTTTTTTAAATTCAGTGCTTTTTGACCTGAAAAGCATCTAAAGAATATTCTGTCTCTCATAGAATACGTTAAATGCATGTGTGTCATTCAATTCTCAAAGTGTAAAAGAAAACTACTTTTAGTTAATAAAAGTCAGACTTGGTACATGCTGAGTATATATTTACTTAAACTACGTAGTACTCAGCACATCTTAGCTTTTCCTACTCTAAGTCATAACTTAATTAATGACCCAGCAAAATTGAGTTTTTTTTCCTTAAACAAAACTCAAGTCAACTTCACTATTTAAGAGTCTACATAGTATTCAATTAAATTCACTAACCTATTTCCAAAACGTTTAAGTACTGTGAAGTACTATTAACTTGGGTTCCACATGTGTACATCATACATAAAAAACAGGAAAATGACATAAGTTAGAATATGCACAATTAAGAAATATGATTATCTATAGATGTAATATAATGTGATCCAATAAGAAGTAAGCAACTTATCCCAAACCCAAATCTTTATGTCTTAGTGAACCGTCCCCCGGACGTTAAGCCTCACAGGACTTTAATTCCTGGAACAACTAATCAAGGTGGCGACTCTACACTAAGAGATGGAGAATTCGAGTTTTGAGGGATCTAAAAATGTTTTTCACTTTCTCTTTCAAACCTTTTGGGTTACTAACCCGGTATAATTTCATTTTTACAAAAACACCCTGGTGGACCACACCTCTAATTTGTGCGTTCTCGGCCCATCACTTCCATGTCTCCCACTCACAGTGGTGACTCTGCTGGGGATTTTTTTTAAACTTTTTTTTTCAAAGGTTTTAGATTTTGGATCAGTGTCTGAAATTTTTGATCACATTATTCTGTATTTTCTTAATTATGACATATTCCTAATAATGCATTGCAATAAAGGGGATTAGCCCGTAAGTTTAAGGTACCCTATTGCCGCAAAGCTTTCTCTTGTACTAATCTTCATCCTTAAGAAAAGATTGTACTTGAGTTGGTGAGCACTTGTTACCATATCGCATGTGCCTGCCTCATTAGAACCCATTTGGAGAGAGGCTTGGCGTGTATTTTAGTGCAACAAGAACCTTCTACATTAGCAACCCATTTACAAACCTCATATAAATAAGCCATAGGCATTTTCCCTAGGGTGTTACCCAACAAATGATCATGCCTTATATTTTCTTGAAGGTGCGCTCCTTAGTATCCTCGTGGTACTAAGATGAACTAAAACATAGGATAGAGACTAGCCAAAAACCCTACCCACAGGAGTTGCATGGTTGGAAGTTGGAAGTTGTATGCTATGTGCTACATGTGTTTACTGCTTTCGATTCATCATGCATTGTACAAATGTGACATGCTAACCACGAATCTTAATGCAGCCACTTGAATGCACACACTCATGATATTAACAATATAAAATAGACATATTATCTTCCCATCATCATGATACCAATTTGGTGTCGCCCATACATAGGATTAGTTGACACTTGAGATCATATCACCCTAGGACAGTATAAAATCGATTAGAATCATGAAACTTCATACCCTTTCTCAGGTTGACATCCACATAATATCCGAATCTTAAGCCCGTATAAGGAAAACATACCCAAATCTTTATGCAATGCCCCACTTGGCGTCCGATTCATAACCCACCCGGGGTGGTTATACACACTGAAAGAGGCAAATATGAACCCAAACTATATTTCCCCACATCATGTGATATCCCGGTTGATATCCAAACCTAAGCCCACATGGGGTGAACTTAATTCAAAAACCCTACCTTACCAATATTCGAGGCGTTCTTCTCACCTAAACATTCCACCCTCAAAGGGTAATAACTCATGCATCACCGCATACCCTTTTTATATTGATGTCCACATCGGCATCCATGACTCTGCCATAATTGGGCAAGAGAATCAAAACATCCAATTTTCATACACTTTGAACTTTATGTAATTTCATCAAGGTATGTCGCACTTCTTACCTGAAATTAATTAAACCTTTTCATTTCATGAGATCTAGTTATAATACGAAATCAAGATTATCGACCTATTACCAGGTAACTAGGTCACCTCATCACATTTACAATACATCATTCATGTCACGCTACCCCACGAATAGTGTTCGGATCTCAAACCCAACCCCAAGGGCTGGGCTTTCATTTTCCCATTTTTTATCACCTTATCTAATGATTAACACCGTTTATTTCAAGTGGATTAACAAACATACTATTTATCTTGCATCATAGCACATTAACCCTTTGTGAATGCAGTAATAACATTAACATCTCACGCACTTTTCACATCATGAATCTTACATGCATGGTCTGATCTTCTACTTTTGATTGAAAGGGGCTAGGAAAAGGCCTGCTCATCGCTTGGTTCGCATTTCTCCAATCGTGGTTTGTTTGGAGGGGATTCCACACACTAACTCAAGTGAAGGCTCGGGTTCAGATTTGGATTCAGTTCAGCGTGCATCTTTCAATAGCATGGCCAATCCATGAGATGAAGTTAAGGGGGGAGGATCACCCCTTTCTTATGGAACAAAACTGTCAACAAATACACTAGTCGTCAGTGAGCGCCGAGATTGCAGCTTCCCTGAATGCCCTTACAAACATAAACCAACTGGCATCACTTAATTGTCAACACATTGGGAGGTTTCATGATGTCATGTCCAACCCTGATGCCACCCTTAGTAATGGCAGTCCGACTAGTCAGCCTAGAATAAGGTGCACCCAGCACTTCCTACTACCTTGTACTAGTTCGGGGTGGGACAAAGTCAGCTTGGTCAACCAAAGTCCACATCGGGACCTATTTATCAAGGAGTGTCCCAACAATCTATTCTTTATTGGAGTTACCATTTTCCTCAAAATTTCAGGCTACCCCTCAGCTACCCTATTTTGCAGCAACTCCCAAGGGATTACCATTCCATAGAAGTAATATGGATTCTATCTAGGCATTGGGAATGCTATTCTCAAGTAACCAAGCATGGAAGAATTGTGGCAACAGTTCTTGGCCACTCACGATGGTCATCTAATGAACACAAACCCTGCACAACTGATAGTTCGGGAAGAAGATAGATTACCACCAAAATTTACAATGGAGACCTGTTTACTCACTTAACACATTGTCAAACAGTGATATTAAGGCTAAGTGAATGGATGATGACTAAGCACTTCATCGTCACCTTGGGTCACCAGGTTAATGAATGGTATAGTCACCTTCCGCTAGAAGTAGCTTCTGATTGGAACAGTCTTGCTCAGGCTATGATGGGGCATTATGGTTTCAACACTCAATTACAAACCACAATGCAAAATATGGAGGCTATAAGGCAGAAGCAGGGTGAAAGCTTTAAGTCTTACTATGAGTGTTGGATGGCCACACATGTTAGGCTTTAGGCACACTTAACCATACTAGAGATGATACCCAAACTTCTGGATGGTGCATTTCCACCTTATAGAAACAAGTTTGGGTCTGATAGCTTTTCTAACTATCAAGAAGTGTTTGACAAGGCAGAAAGGATGGAGCATTTCGAATCCATGCACAAACCTGCTAAAGGGTACTAATACAAGAAGATGATTGCAAGATGATAACATCGATGATGTAATAAATTACCTTTTAGAAACTTTGCCCATGAGGCCTCTAAAATTTTTGAATAAATTGAACTTTGTTTACTCGCTTGATATTGTATTGATTGACATCACATATTCTCATAAACATATGCATAATATATTTAACATGTATGACACATGATGTTATGAAATTAATATGGGTATAAATGGATCCCCTACAATTGTAATAAGTTCAAACGATTTGACTCTTGACGGAAAGTAAGAGATAAACACAAGTACTTAGACAACGAATGATAGTATTTACCTCATCCTATAAATACATGAGATCGACAGAAAGATCTCCGAGCATGGAACATCTACTAACTATTAAGTCAATCAAGTGAAAGTCAAAATGATCGAAGCCAAAATAGGGCCAAAATGTCAACAGAGCAAATTGAAGTGCTCCATAAGGGTCAAACAACCAACGTAAAGCCAAAGATAAAAACTCCATCATACAACTCACCAACCCTGATGGGCCAATCATGACACTATTGAACTTAAACTGTTCACCCCTAAAAATGGTTAAAAAATTAGCACAATGAGCTTACAAAATGCTAGTGCCAAAGACACAAAGAAGGGGTCAGACCGTTGAGCACATCAACAACTCCATCACACTGCTCACCAACACTTATAGGCCGATCATGACACAATTGAATGTAAACTGTTCACCCTTAATGGAATCAAGCTACTGGATCTAAAGCCTTTTGATCCTCGACACATCACCTATGATCGATGAACAATTGAATTAATAAGGAAACGCTGATGATCAAGCACCAAGACTCATCATCACTTACATCTCAAGCTAGAAAAGTAGCATGAGCAACAACCAATCAATCCAAAACATGAAACAAGATAACAATTAAAGTCGTGGACATGGGCAGTAACCAATCTATCAGTTAAATTGACCAAGACTAGCAAAATCGCTATCACGCATAGGTGAAAGAAATAAGTCAGTAAAAAGCAATACTAACAAAAATTAAATTTTTAACTAACCTATCAATTAGTGCTTTGCTATTTGAACAAAATTCAGGGCCTTTTTTCAAAATGGAATAGTCCGTTGAGTTGAAAACTAGAAAAGGGTGGCTCAAACAAAACTTAGGGTATCGAGAGAACCACATTGGTTAGAAAACCTGAAAGAACTAATCGATGGTAGGAGTCAAATCATTTAAAACATTTATACCCTTATTAAGTTCATAAATGAATTATCATTTTTGCTGAATCTTTATGCATATGCTTATTTTGATTGATTACATGCCAGTGGTAGAACATTGCAAGTAAACATCCAAAAAATGAAACAAAAAAAAATAATAATAAAAGAAAGAAAAAGAAAAGGAAAGAAAAAAAATTAGTCTACTAGATTGAAAACATGAAAGGGTGGTCCGGGCAAAAATTAAGATAAGGTTCGATAGATTGAAAACCCGTAACGTCGGTCTATGCAGAAATTAGAACCAAAGAAATTTCAAATTTATCATCCATCCTTGGAATGACACAGGAATCATTTTGTCTCTTCCAAAACTTAGGATGAATATCTTCTAATTTCCCTTGCAATGCCTTAGGAAAAAGGACTTCCAAGCTCTCATTATTAAAGTGAGCATCACCTACATGTTTTGGGAGTAACAACTCATTCAGACCCTCCTCAAACCAAATCCAAGCATTAAACTCGAATCTGATTCAACGAAACCATGGTCGTCACTCTGAGGGAGTCATCCATGGAATCCCCAACGAGACATATCCTAGGGGCACCCATGCAACAGCACAAGAGAAGGCTCTATAATGAATGAATCCCACAACACTTACAACAGACAAACATACATCATGTGATAAATATTGTCCATGAATAAAATCATGCATACGTTACATACATATCATGTAATTTACAGGTAAAGACGATACCAAATTGGGGCATCACCATCCTGGTTAAAGAACCTGCGAACACCAAGAAAGATGATGGCCAACTCAAGCCTAAAGCCAATTCAAGCCTATTTAGGCCTTGTTCAAGAAACATTCCAACATTATAAAAGCCTCCTAAAATAATGGAGCGGTTTTCGAGACATTCCACAATTATCATTAAACTCATTTCTTCATCATGTTTTAATTTTTGATTGAAGGGGAAAAATTTTTTGCATCTCATAAACTCAATCAAATAATCAAAACATGCGTCATAAAATGTATTAAAACTATATTTGTTCTCTGATTTATCATAGGAAACAAGTCAACATCCTACCAAGGAAACGTAACCGAAGAAAGAAACGGTTATCTCAATGGGGTCACCTTTGAAATGGATTCAGGCACCCTGACCTAGCAGTTCCAACGATCAAAGCTAATTGAAGGTCAACTCATAAGGGACATATGATGATCGCAACAGAAGAAAGAAATGGTTGATGACTATTAAAGGGACACCACAAAAAGAAATGATCGACCCACCTGTAAGGGGCTTCAACCACCAAGGGATTTCGAAGAAAGAAATAGACAATCCCATGAGGACACGATGCTAGAAAGGAAGGCTCATGATATCATCGATCGAGGATAAAGAACTCAATAACCTCACCGATCAGGTATTTTCTCGATCCCTCCACTCCATTTCGCATGGTCATATTGAGCATAACCAGTAGTAATAACACGAGGGGCAGTTGTGAGCACAAGATTTTATACCAGCTCACGCATTCAATGATGATGGCTTTTCGAGAATTTATCCTTGAATCACACAAGTTTTGACTGTCTAAATGATCTTCAAATGGGAGCCCTCCTTGTAAAAAATAAATATTTTAGGCCCTAAATAAATATTTAGGACCGTACAAAAAATTTTAAAAGACTTAAGTGGAAACTTAAAGGTTTAAAAATTTTTTAAGGACTTAAATAAATGTTTAAGGCTTCAGAATAATCTAATAAAATATTATATATATATATATATATATATATATATATATATATATATATATATATATATTAAATAAAAAGAAAAAGAATAAAAGAAATGGAAAAGGAAAGAAATAAACAGGAAATAAAAAAATTGTACTTGAATAGTACCATAATATAGTCCAAATGCATAATGGTACTGTGAGCGGGTGATACGGAGCGGTGGGCTTAGAGCGTACGGAATGATAGGCGTGGTCCACCGGGGTGTTTTAAAAAGGTGCACCGGGTCAGGGACCCGAAAAAAAATTAGAAGAGAGAAAGTCAAAAAAATATTTTTAGATCGGTAAAACCCGAATCTGCCATCTCTTAGTGTGCAGTCACCACCTGGATTAACTCTTTCCAGGAATTAGAGTCCTGTGAGGCTTAACATCCGAGGGATGGCCCACTAAGACACAAAGATTTGGGTTTGGGATAAGTTGTTTATTTCTTATTGGATCACATTATATTACATCTACAGAAAACTTTTTTCTCTTAATTGTGCACATTCGCGGTTAGGTCATTTCTGATTTTAAATGCGTGATTCACGTATGACAAAAATAATAAACCATCCACAAGGCGAAATAATAAACCATCCACAAAGCACAAAGTAAATGCGAAAAATAAAGATTACAAGGCTTCTAAAAATAAAGGGATGCAAACGCCCGCTAACCTATTTATTACATTTCCCAAAGAAGGAAATTGCGATACCCTAAGGAAAACTAAAATCCTAAGCATACATCTAATCCTAATCTACCTGCATCCATAAAGGTTAGCACAATGGATATCACATATATGTTCGATTTTGAATTTAGCGTGGCCTATGTGGCCTAAAAAAAATAAATTGCGATAATGTGTTTGTTATTTAAATAAAACAGTTCGTTTTATTAGCACGTTCGTTGCTCATTTTAATTAATGAAATTGATTGCATGGTGAATTGGTGAGGGCTGTTATTCGGGAATATGTTTTATCCCCTTCGTGGGGGTGTTCTAACATACATCTCCTTTTAATAAAGAAAAATAGATGAAAAGGAATTCCAACATTTGAATAAAGTAAAAATCCTAGGTTCACAAATGAAATAAGAAGAAGAAGAACACCGAAAGCACAGAAATTGCAGTTCTAGGAACTCAGAGGCTTACCCTTACGGAATGAATTCACTTCGAACATATCTGATTGGTCGTTGAAAATCCTCCTCGTCCTTTTGTTTAGGTAAAAATTGTTGTGAAAGTCAAAAAATGTTCGTCTAGTTCTTCGAAATTAATGTAGTTCTAAAAGCTATATTTTGTTTGTAAATCTTTTCGGTTCCCGATTATCGAAAAAGACCCAACTATTTATAGGAGAAATCCCGAAAATCTAAAAAAGGCAAGATTTTTCGACGAGGGTCTTGCTGAAAAAAAGTTCAGCGAGGCCCCTCGCCACGTCTTTGGCAAGGAATGCCTTGCCATGTTTGGCGAGGCTCGCCTTGCTAAAGCCTGTTTCTCGGTGAGGCCTGCCTCAGACCTGGGATTTATTCTCCCTCGGGTTTCTATTTCTGAATTTTTTATTATTATATTTTTTTATTGATTTTTCGTATTTTTTTAATTAATTTCCAAATAAAATTAAATAACGTCCTTCTGAATTTAGAGACGAGGAGGATTCCTATTCGGATACATCTAGATACTAAAAAATTTTTTGATTTAAGGATAAAATCCCAAAAAGCCTTTAATCATTGAACATGTGAGCTGGTACAAAATCTTGTGCTCACAGTTGCCCCTCGTGTGATTGTCGCTGGTCGAACAGCCAGTGTGATCAAACAAAATGAGCGCAGGGATAGAGCATACCTGACTGGTGTCATTTGTGACTTCTTATTCTCAATTTGTGATAAAATAATCCTTCCTTTCTAGCGTTGTGTCTTCGTATAATTGTCCATTTCTTTCTTTAGAATCCTTTAGTTACTTCGTACCCCTTATGGTCGGCTCTACCGTTTCTTTTAGCGGCATCCCCATTATTGTCGGCATTTGTTTTTCTTCGACTGCGATTATCGTGTACCTCTTGGAACGATTGGAGATAGGTGTCTGAATTCGTTTCAAAGGCGATCTTGAATTTCCTTAGTAGGATGTTGATTTGTTCTTTGTGGCAAATCAAGAAAATAATGTTAATAAATATTTCATGATGAATGTTTTGATTATTTGATTGAGTTTATGCGGAGCAAAAATTTTTTCCCCTTACTAAAAAATTAAAACATTTGAGGAATAAATGAGTTAAATGAGTTTGAGGAATATTGGGGGATATCCCATTCATCGTTCCATAGTGTTAGAGGTTCCCAATATAAAATAATAAAATAGATAGGTGGGGCCAACTTATTTTCTTTATAAAAAGGGCTCCCCCTTCTTTATTCCCCCACTTTTCATAATCTTCCTCTCTCTCTAAGCACTCTACCTCTCCCTTCTCTCTAGCAAACATGTTTTCAAAGGTCGCTGGTAGGGCACTCTGCTTCACCTCTAACCTCACTCCTCAGCCTACTGATGATCCTGGCGTATATTCTATCAATATTGACGCCGCATACGGTTTGGCAGCGAGCGACACTATGTTGGGGTTTACAGTTACTTCCCCCATAGAGATGTTGGATCTTGATTTGCAAAAAACATTTCTATTTACAATTTTTAATCCGATTTTATCCTACTTAGGAACTAGATTGGAATTGATCCTTGAACCATGTCACGGAATTTTAGCTTAGAAAATCTAAAAAGGACAAATTCAGGTTCACCAAAAATTTTTCCGGTGGAGACCAAGAAAATCTAGCGAGGGCCTGACCCTGGCCAAACTTTCTGACGAGGGTCTTAGGACCCTCGCCAAACTCCCTGGCGAGGGTCTTAAGAGGCCCTCGCCAGACTCTCTGGCGAGGGCCTCTTAAGGCCCTTACTAGACTCTCTAGCGACACCAAACTCTCTAGCGAGGGTCCTTTAGGACCCTGGCCAGAGTCTCTGGCAAGGGTCCTTCGGGTCCCTCGCCAAAGATACCTGGCGCGGCCCCAAGGGCTCGTTGGATTTTTCCAGCGATGCCTCTCGGGGCCCCGGTCGCTCCTCTACTTAATTATTATATTTTTTTATTTTTTATTTTTTATTCTTTTTATTATTTATTATTTTTTAGATGAAAAAGAGATTGGAAAATAATTAAATCTCGGAGTCTAAACGTCTTTTGGATTCAAAAATTTTTGAAGAAAATATTTGTCCAAAAGATAATAAGACTCAGGTTCTAGATTTGTTTTAGACCCGAGAATATCTGAGGACTTTTTTGAGAAATGTAAGAAGAAGAACGATTTGAAAATAATGAAGATTTATGATCCATACGTGTTTTGGATTTTAATTATTCAAAAGAAATTGAAAGAAAATATTTTTAGTGTTTTTCTTTGAGCTTTTTGCGCTTAATTAAAAAAATGTATTATTTGATTTGTTTTACAGTCCCACTCACTTCGTCCTACTGGTGGGTATTCTAACATCCAAGTGTGGTATCACCACACTTCTTCTAACCCCAAGCTTGTTCAAGCCATCGAGGCCATCGGTTTCGATTCTCTGGCCCAATCCTTACAGCCTACATTATTGCCATAGACATTGGTTGCGCTAGCTCAGAGGTGGTGCGACATTTTGCACACCTTCCATCTTCCAATCGGGGAGGTTACCATCACTCCCTCTGATATCGTGGCGATCACTAGTCTATCTTGGACTGGTATTGTGATTCGGTTTGACACCTTCTTAGAGCATTTTTTCAAGGGTCCCACCACTTGCCATCATATCAGAGACTTGCTCGGTATTGATCCCAGAGGCCGAGCGTTGAGTTATGGGGTGTTATTTGATCACTAGACAGGTCGATAGTCTATTTCCGAGGTGGAGGTTCCTTCATATGTCCTATCATTTTTTGCCACCCTATTGAGTGTGACATTTTTCCTGGTCTCGAACAGCGAGATCAACTATGGGTTGATTGAGCCGCTAGTGGGCTTGGGCAGAGTTAGTGGCCTTAACTTGCCACGGGCGATCTTGGCATAGATTTATTTTGCCCTTGACTTAGTCATTCGGGGTAGTTTTCGGGTACTATGTTGCTGCCCCATTTTTCTTCAAGTATTAATTGCTTACTTTGTGATTTGTGTATGTCGGGTTTTGATTGATTAACCTTAATTAACCCCTTTATTTTGTAGGCATGGGCCTTCTTTTATCGGTTCCTCCCCGCCCCGCAGTTCATCGATGCTTTGGAGGGTGCTCCATGTATAGCCAGGATCTACTCGTCTATCAAGGGGGATGCTTTGGGTTCTGCTGATTACTATCAGCACCTCTGTTAATTGACTCTTGAGTAGGTGATCGATCTCATTTTTATGGATATGATTACCTTTTTATGTTTAAATTTATTCTAACTTTGTTGTTCTTTCTATTTAGGTGGAGAGCAACTCGTGGCTGGGTCTTTCGAGCTATCATATGGCGAAGGAGATCCGGTGAGACGTGGACTGCCATTGCTTCAACCTTGAGGAGCTCAAGACCTGCGAGTGGTACCTGGGTGAGCGTATCCATTTCTGGCTAACTAAACCAATGTCTGATAGGTGCATTCCACCTTCGCCTCCCATCGGACTATTTTGGGCTCACTTGGTGATTATTGATCCTGAAGAGTGGTAGTTAGTCTTCGAGGGGCATGGCGTGAGGCTCTCAGGATAGTGTGGTGACTATGAGGCCTTCATTTGGGAGAGGCTACTCCCGTTGCACCCACCGACTCAGCTCGAGGAGGCACAACCCTCTGCTCATGTTAGGGGTTAGAGAGTTGATGGTGGTTCTAGTGCGGGTGTTAGTGGTACTAGTGTAGGATGCCGAGTATGAAATGTGTTAATTGTTTTATCCATGTTGATCTTGTTTTTGACTATTTGTCTATCTTTGTAGGAATTTGTCTAGACGAGGGTTCGAGTGCCTGATTTGAATGCTACGGTCGGGGGGGGGGGGCGAGCACATCTTCCTCGAAAGTTGTTGAAGGGAGATTTGCGATTCCCCTTAACTCCACTTTCTACTTGATGGGTTCCATGGGGATATAGTAGCAGGTGCCTCTTTTGAGCTACACACGTTGACTTACGATCCCTCCAACACTACTCACTTGAGTTTTAGATCACAAGTGATCTTTGAGGATGTCTTAGCGTTCGTTTACTCACTCCTTTCCTTTTGCAGGTCGTACGTGAGGAAATGGATAGGGTGGTATGACATTCCTTTGCACTAAGGGACCTTATGCTTTCACAGGATGGGATTATAGGGGTATATTGTTTTTCTTGACCTGTCATATGGGATGCATGAAATGTCATGTTTTTATGTACATGGATATGATTTTCATGACATGTTTTATGATTGTAGGATATGGCGGCGAGGAGCGAGGAGTTCGAGCGATGCTACCGGGAGCTCGACGGTCAATTTCAGTCATTGGATATTAGCCATCAAGGTCTAGCTTCTCGTTATCATGGCCTTGAGGTTAGTTACCAGGAGTTGGGAACCCGTTATCAGGGTCTGGAGGCTGGATACTAGAGTTTAGAGGCTAGTCACCAAAGTTTGGAGGCTCAGTATCAAGAGTTGTTACGGTAGAACATCGTAGCAGAGCAAGCTGTAGCAGAAATTGGGCTTCCACCTCGTGCCTTCACCAGCCTCTTACATTTGATCTCAATTCCTTGCTTGATGACCCAGATGTTGGGCCGCTCCTCTCTCCTGAATGGGATGCCAGTTTTCTTCACGCTCCCTAGCCTCCTCCTGTGTCCGGTTCAAATGATGGTGGTCCCGAGAGACTAGGTCCTGAGGATTTTGAGATATCCACCATGATGCCCCGAGATCTGGTGGGTGCAGATAAAGCTTAGGCGGCACATGCTTAGGAGTTCCCTTTTAGCTTTTATTGTAGATTCCTCTTTTTTTGAACTAGACTTTTTAGATAACTCTGCTTTGTAGAATCTTAAAATAAACTTTTGATTTATGAAAGGAAAGGGGATTTTGGCCATGGCGTGCCGGGTCCTCACATGTGGTGTTTTATTTTATGAATATGCTTGCTAGTTTGTGAATGTTTTTTCGTATATGTATGAATGAATGTTAATGCTAATGTATGTGGTCAATATGTGTAGGCAACACCGGTCTTGAGGGATTTTCTTTATATCTTTTCCTTTCTGATGTTGAACCATAACAACCTCTTAGGGCCTTTCTCCACACCTTTTGGGGACCTGACTAGTGAAGAATTGAGAGCTTTGGTCTACTAGGTCTTCAATACCTTACTTCCAGGCGTGTGAATATGGCTTTCATTCACGCTGCTTTGAAGTTCTAGGATCCTGCAACTCATGCTTTTCATTTCACCAACTTCGAGCTTTGCCCCTTAGTCGAGGAGTTTCATGCTATCCTAGGGTTCCCTTTTCCAAAGGAGTCGAAGCCAATATCACCCGCGAGACTTTCCTTTGCCTTTCCTTCTTTCCAATTTGGGGGTGAAGATAAGCTGAATGGTTTATGGAACCTTGAGTCTAGTGGGCACTTTTTGTCAACTCCCCCTGATGTTGGTGGCTTCCGGGTTGAATTTGTCCTTAGCTAGTGTGAGACTACACCCAGCACTCATCTAGTGTGGCCTTCGATGGTGAATGTACTTCTTCTGGTGGAGTTTGTTTGTGGGGTTGGAGCGATTGCCCCTTTTCGATTACTGTCGATCATTGACCCACTCTCCACAAGCCTTTCTCCTACGGCTTTAGCCTCAGCTGAGAGTCTGCTTCACTTAGACGCTGCTTCGATGAATCTGGACTTAGCAGGAGACTATTTTGCTTTGCACTAGGTAATTCTATTTCCTTACCGCTTTCTTTCATGATTTTCATTGTTTGTTTGAATAAATGAATTAATGTAGGTATGGCTGCTGGAGAAGCTTCACTTGACCGCTGATCCACGCTTAGGGAAGGCTCGGTACCTCCCTTCGCATTATGGTCCTAGAGGCTTCACTAGGAAGGACCATCGCTCGGTGAGTGAAGGTGCTTGGTTCGAGATCCTAGGCTCCTACTAAGCTTCTGAGATTCGTTGGCTCAGACCTTGGTTAGAGATTCCATTTATGGTAACTAATGTCTATGATTCTGGTGTTTTGTTGATGGGGTTGTTTGGAGTCACGTCCTATTCCCCTTCTCGTTTGTGCAGGCAGTACGAGCGTCAGCAACTGGTCCCTCAGTCTCTATACTCGACCCGTTTCACGACTTCGATCCTGACACACCTGATGCGATACGGAGGCTTTGGGCACGCGCTCGAGTTGTTATACTAGATTACATTACCCCGGAGACCACAAATACTGACCAATTCTACCATGGATGGCTTGGTGAGATCAAGGTTCTCCCCAATGCTGATCAGCACTTTATGGTGTCCCGTGAGTGGAGAGGGATGAAGATGGTTTGGACCCCCTTCCTCATACTTCGAGGAAGCGTGCACGGTGGAATGACTGGCACCCTAAGATCTTATTCATTTTCACCATTTGTTTTCTTGCTTTTGTTTTGACTTATTCTTGGATTGTTTTTGATATTATGAAATTTTGTCGAACTTTATTTTATTTACTTGCAATATTCTTTATGCACACATTCATATAAACATAAACATAAATCCTTGCAAACATAACACATTTCATTGAACGACTTTAAAAAGGGTACAAGTTTTCCAATGATTTGAGTCATGTTGCCAGTTAACCTAGAGCAGGTTTTCTAACTCGTGGTCCCTCTATTCCTCACCGTATCCTAATTTTTGCTTGAGCCGCCCTTTACGGATTTTCAACTTAGCAAACATTTCTAGCTTTTATACAAGAATGGTCCTAATTGTTGCCCAAGTAGCCAAGTGCCATCTGGTGGACTGGTTTTGTAAATTTATTTCATTTTTTTTATGTACCGCTTTTGTAAATTTATTTCTTTTATTTTTACACGTGGTAACTCTTGACCTAGTCTTGATTGATCAGATTGACGATTTGTTTCCATCCATGTCCATGATCTTCGCTGCTCTTTTGCTCAAGGTTTTATTAATAACATAAGGACCTTCCCTGTTTGGGGAAAACTTTCCCCATTGGTCCACATTTGAGGGACTCATTTATTTCAGAACCAAGTCTCCTGCTTTTAACGGTTGGTTTCTTGCCCTAACTCGACTATTGCGTGCCCTAGCCATGCATTGTTGGTACATCTGCAAATGATCTAGTGCTTTTAGTCTCTATTCATCAATCATGTTCAACTGTTCAAATATGGCCTTTGCTCATTCTGACTCCTCTAACCTCGCCTCCAATGCTACTCGAAGCGATTTCACTTCCATTTCCACTAGTAAGACTGCTTCCATCCCATATATTAAAGAGAAAGGGGTTTGATTGGTGGGAGTTTTGACTCTTGTTCTGTATCATCATAATGTGAATGGAAACTTATCAGCCTAGTTATGAGCGAGTGACACGGAGCTGTGGGCCGAGAGTGAACGGTTTCATAGGCGTGGTCCACCGGGGTGTTTGAAAAAGGAGCACTGGGTCGGGGACCTGGTGAAAAGGTTGA